>WEKX01028480.1:110600-121903 GCA_013390025.1 Pitta sordida | reverse complement strand
TGAAAACAGAGGCAAAGTGTGCATTAAGTATTTCTGCTTTCTCCTCGTCTTTGGTTACTATATTGCCCTCCGCATCCAATAGGGAGTGGAGGGTGTTACTGCCTTTCTTTTTACTGTTAATGTACTTATAGAAACTTTTCTTATTGTCCTTGACAGAGACAGCTAGGTTGAGCTCTGTCTGGGCTTTCGCCTCTCTGGTTTTCCTCCTGCACCGCTTAACAGCTTCCTTAAACAGACTCTGACTCACCTCCCCTTTTTTCCAGAGGTTGTACATCCTCTTTTTCTCCCCCAGCTCCTTCAGGAGCTCTTTGCTCATCCAGACTGGCCATCTGCCCCTCCGACTCACTTTTCGGCACATTGGGACCGCCTGCTCCTGTGCCTTCATGAGCTCGTTCTTAAAGTATGTCCAGCCCTCCTGGACCCCTCTGCCATTAAGGGCTTTTTCCCAGTCAAAACGGTTCTTTCCATCTTTCCACACAGATCTTGGTTTATAGACCTCTGGCAGCTCTTAACACTCTTCTCTGGACATTTTATATCTGGGCCTACTTTTTATTGAAAAGCGACATCCAGAACAGGGCACAGAGTTCCATTTAAAGTTTGACCAGTACCGCCTCGATATTTTGTTCTAAAACCCAATGTTTCTGAAATATTTTCACGGTTGAGTAATTGGAAGGCAGTGCATCAACTTCTTTACTGGCATGAATTTACCTCAGCACAAAATCTGGCCAAAGCGTCTGTTTATCAGGGAGTGTTAGAAGCTTTTCCGCTGCTGATGGGTAGGATTGTCACAAGAACAACAGATCTTGTGCTATTTTTACCAGTTCAGCTGTGATCTGCAAATTAAACCAAGATGGTTGTCCGTATGGGCTGTTCCTGTGGGAACACCCACACACAGGTCGGAGCGTGCTCAAACCACACCAGCCCATAACAGGAGAGTGGCCAAGCTGGAGCTCCATCCCCTCTTTGAATGTTTGTAAACAAAGCAAATGCATTTCCTTTTCCTCCAACAGACCCGAAAAACCTTTGTCACCTGTTTTAATCCCATACTTTAAACAGCATGTCATATGTTTTACTTAACCACTTGAGTATGGCCCTATAAGATGATGCTTTTTTCAGGTTGCTGACTCACCTTCAGGCTGGGCTGTCAATGACCCCCAGATCTTCTTTCTCTGTGAGAAAGTAAGTTTGTGCTGTTGACTGTTCCTCCCCAAAAGCACTACTTTGTGGTTATTGTAAGTGAATTGCTTCCTGTTTAGTTCAGGTCATTTCTCTAATTCAATTTCCTTTTGAATTCCAACCCTCCTGTCCAAAAGGCAGCACAGCAATTTGGCAAAAGCAAATTCAGTCTGAACAGGCAGTGGAATTTAATCTGTATAAATTTCATCTTAAAAATACATTCATAACCCCTATGAAAATAATCACTAAAAAGGTAATTAAGCCAATTGCTTTTACTAATTCCTCACAGATGTATTTTAAGAATGAAAAAGCCTGTAGCTTAAATATATTTATTCCAAATCTTACAACTTGAATTTGCCAAGTATCTATTCAGGTTTAGTTGAAGAAATTATATGGGCATTACACAGAATGCTTTGAGTTGCAAGGGACTTTAAAACTCATCTCATTCCAACCTCCTGCCAAGGCCAGGGCCACGTTCAACTATCCCAGGTGGCTCCAAGCCCCGTCCAGCCTTGGGCACTCCCAGGGATGGGGCAGCCACAGCTTCTCTGGGCAGCCTGTGCCAGGGCCCCACCACCCTCACAGTAAATTATGTCTTTTTTGTGATGTCTTTTTCAGCTTTGGGCTTTTGGAGTCTTGGTTTGGGTTTGGTTTTGAGGTGTTTCTGCTCTCCCTTCTCTCTCTTTCTGGTTCATCAAACAAAATGATGATGTTGGGATTTTGCATTCCAATGTCAAATGGCCCATGCCCTTGCCAATGCATCCTGCATAGCTGGATACGAGTGGATGTCATCTGCAGGTACCAAATCAAGATGAGAATAGGGTGATTGTTCTGTATTAATTTATTTCCATATTTCTCTGAAGAAGTGAGGCGAGCAGCAAATGAGCAGCAGAACCTTCTCTGTAGCCATGGAGTTGTGCTGAAGCTGGGAGGAACAAGCTGGGAATCCAGGCTGTCCCGATTTGAATTCCCATTGTGGACTTCTGATAGAGAGCAAGGAAGGATTTGTCTTTTACAGGTTGCAATTTCTCCATGGCTTGTGCTGAGATGTGTTATTTAACAGCAAAGATATTTCCTATAGTTACTGTTGGGGCCTCCTTAGGTTTTACAGATCAGAGATGACCAATCAGGCACGCTCCAGGTGTTTCCCCTGCTAGAGCCAACACTGGGTTTTATTGGAAATATGACCTTTATTTGCTTTTCAATATACAAACCAGCAAAATGGAACTGTCACTTGTTATCAGGGAGTTGGATTTTGGTTTGGGGCATAAATCATGCATGTTCTTATTTTTGCATAGCAATTTCTTGTCTCCCTCTCCAAAAAACAAGGATTATGCTGAAGAGGGTAGGAAAAATAATCCCTTACTAGAGTAAAACATCATGATTATATATATTTTTACATAAAAATATAAATTTACAGTTTCTTTTTATAAACTGGGGCACACTCTGTCGCTCAGCTCTTATTCTATGGAAAGTAAATTTGCTGTCTCACTTGAACTCTCAGTCTTCTGGCAACCAGTGTGCATGGCCATAGTACTTGGCTTTAAAAAACACAACAAAAGTGTACAACTCCCCCCCAGCCTTGTCTGGCCTGATCCCCTTGGCTTGCCTGGAGGAAATTTTGAATTTAGCAAATGGAACAAGTGTGGTCCCAGCCTGCTCTGTCTGGGAGCAGTTGATTAAGTTGTGTCATAACAGCTCTGCATACTTGGAATTAAATCCTGCACATTTTTGAAGGAAACACTTGCAAACATTACCACGCTGCAAAAGTGTCTGAAACAGGTGGTGCTGGTACAACACCCGCCAGGCAAGGATGGAATTAAAATATTTCCCCTCCACTATCTGCTCAAGGCTTATCAGCTGCTAATACTATACAGAAACTGTCTGCGGTACCTTCATCCAAACTGTTTCCCTGTAATTTCTTTCAGTAATTTGGGCTTTTAACAATGAGGCTTTAATTGCAGGTTTGCTCCAAAACCTCCAGTGCATCAAACTCTGCTGCCCTTCATAGTTAAAATTCACATAAATTGCATTGACATGAATGAAAATACTCTCAGTGCTCCAGTGCACACTTGGTAATGACTTTGTATTGGAAAGTATTCAACTTCTGGGTTTAAATGAACTAGACACAGAGCATAAATTTAACCTCATATCCTTTAAAAGTATACTAAAATACTTTATGCAAATGGCCTGAGCACCAGGAGCTTCATATCATAAATCTCAATTATTTGTTTTAGGAAACCTTAGCAAAGGAAAGAGATTGCTTGGAAATGAGCTGTAGAAAAGTTTACTGTGACTATAACTTGCCATAAACAAAGACTTATTTCAGTGGTTCTTGCAGTTCAAAAATGCAATTTAAAAAATTTATTTTATGGGGCTTTTATTGTGTTCTTTTATGGGTTTTTTTATTACCTTTTTTTTTGCCAAAGACAGCCAGTGACTGTACTTCATCTCACTGTGTCAACCTATATAACTCATGTGGGAAAGCCTGCTCCGTGTTTTCCTGCGCCTTTCCATTCTGTCCAGCAAGGGATGCTCAGTCAGCATCAGGAACATCCCTACCCATAGCAGGAGAGTCAGAACAACATAATCCTTAAGGTCCCTTCCAACCCCAACCATTCTGTGGTTCTATGATTCTATGTGTTTTTCTATTTCTCCATATCTTTGTTTTGTTAGCTAGGTTAACTTAAACTTAGGAGCCAGTGAAACCCCTGTTTCCAAGATTTTCTTTAACATACTCACAGGGTGTTGCTATGGTTGATGAAAAAGATATGACTTGCTAAAACAGAAATAATTTGTTAAACATAACATGTCGTTCCCTTAAAGCTATAATTTGATCAAATGTGGATTTTCTTCAATAAATTGCTGAGTTAAATAAATCTAAATAAACCCAGACAGTCCACTTAGGTAAGAAGTAGGCACTTGAAGACAGGAAATAAATGGAAATATAGAGAAATGCACCCACAGAAACATAGAAAAACCTAAATGCAACTGAACCGTCTGTTCCCTCCCAATTTTTGTCCCATTTTGGGGCTGTATCCATGTGGCACTACGGGAGATTGACAAGCAGAGAACAGATTGCCTCCCTTCACTGAATTAGATGATTTAACCTATTTAGGGTACACAGGCTTGTGTTTGCTGATACCACTTTTGCACCCCATCAATTTGTTACTTGAGGAAGTGAGGAAAGAAAGAAACCACGTCCTAATTTGTGTAGGTGGATGATAACACCAGAGCCAGGGAACCAAGAGGCCAACCTGCAGCCTCTGAGCCAAGAGAAAAACCTTTCCTGGGAGGGAGAACATGATTCTATAATCTGTACTTGTTTGAGACAAATCAGTAGGGAAATTCAACTTTTCCTGAACCTGTATTTTGCTACTTTAGCTGCCAGTTTGCTTCAGGATGGAAAACTGCAATGTGCAGTCACTATGGCTTGGGGTTTTTTTTTCATTTCTCTTCAGGAAAATACCTGCAGGTAATGAAAGGCCATCAGCCCCTTTTTAAACAAGCAGCTGAAAACATGGTCACAACTGGGGAGATTTTTGAAGTAGGAGTTATTAAGGCGGGAGGAGTGGAATTTTGTAAGCACATTCCTGAGGGAGGGAGGGAGTGGGAGAAATCATTCTGTCTGGTGAGAGCATGACGTAGTGCATATGTATTTGGGGGGGTTATGAAAAGGCAAAGTTTGCTTTGTGTGATTCCACTTGTTCAAGCTAATTCTAACCTGTCTTTCCCATCTGTAGGCTAATCAAGAGCTCCATAGTCATCAGGCACTTGAAATTTTAAACATTGTCAGATTGTTGTTTTCCTTAATTTTCCTGTCTCAGTAAAACACCTTGGAAATTGCAGATCCGGGGGCAGAGTGAGAATTTTCTTCTTTTTTTCCATCCCAAGAGAAGACAGCAAAAAAGAAAAGTATTTTTGCAGCTAGAAAAGCAGAAGAAAAACAGGTGGATGAGCAAAATACAGAGCTTTTTGTTTAGTTGGCTCCAATATTCTGTTTCTTACAAGCAGAGTATCTACAGATATATGTATTAGGGGTTGTGTGAACCCTTAATGTGGCTAATAATAGGGGTTCTGTGGTCTTGGAGCAACCTGGTCTAGTGGAAAATCCCTGCCCATGGCAGGGGTTTGGAGCAGGATGAGCTTTAAGATCCCTCCAACCCAAATCGTTCTGACTCCAGTAAGGAACCCCAGTGACCCAGAGAGGCTTTTATTCCAGCACAGGAAATGCTTAAATGTAGCTGATGGAAAGGACATTTATATGCTCAGAAGGAATACTGAAATATTTTTACAGAGCAAATGACAGAAAAAGGAGGTTTGTTCATGCCCTAAACCATAGTGAAGCTAATGTCTTAATTTTGAGTCCAACTGGGAGAGAGCTGGAGCAGCTATTTCAGATCCTGTACAGGGTAATCTTAGAAGAAAAGTAGATATTTCCTTGTCAAGCCAATCCTTCTAGCTCAGATCCTCGAATTGCAGCAGGATGTATTTTCAAGCATGGGATTTCTTCCTTCATCCCACAGGAATTAGAATAAAGACAGATGGGAAGAAGTGGAGGGCCGGAGGGAAAAAACCCAAAGACAATTTTCCTGAACTAGAAAAGTTTGGAGGATTCTAGAAAGTGTAATTAATGCAGAGCTATTTAGTTATGTTAGGCTAGGATACTTCCATGGCCTTACATTAGATTTTTGGTTTCCCATAATAGTAGAAAATCTTGTGTACTCCCTGAAGCACCAAATGTTAGCCCAGGATTGCCTTGGAACAGCCTGGTTGTCACTGCCAGCCCTAATTCCACATATGCCATAGGATCCACAGACAGACACAGCCATAGTTTTGGGGTTTGTGTGAAAATCAGGATTTTCATTAATCCTCACTTAAAGAGGAGCTACTCTTCCCTTATTCCTCTTTTAATTCTTTCTTTGGGAGTCGCTAACTAAAAGTGTATAAAGAAGGAATTAAAAGCTGTTTGAGCTTTATGCTTTTGATATATCAGGACACAAATGTCTCCACACAACCTTGATATTAAGTGGGAATTTATGGTCCTTTGAGCTGACTTGTACCACTGGCAACAAACAGAATCACTGTTGTGGTTTTTTATCGGGGTTTATTTGGCAGACCAGGATGATGCATTTCTCACAGGACATGAGTTACAGTTCCAGAGAGTCAAATGAGAGTCAGTCAGCAGGTCAGAGAAGCACAGTTCAAAGGCCCATAGTTCATAAAATATTTATGTACAGTTATAAAAATAAAAGGGAAAGGGATCTTATGTAACATACCAAAAAGCTGGAGCCAGCAGAAGACTTCCTCCTACATCCCACAACTAAACCAAACTTTTATATTTCCAGAGAAAGTGTGCCCAGCCATGGCTTTTCCACAAGTATCCCAGGGTGTCTGCCATTTCCAAATCCAGTAATTCAGCTCTTGGCCATTCTATTGTTCCTAGGCTGATGCATGATGTCCAAGCTATGCTCCCTGGGACCAAGTGCAGAAAACTAGTTTGCAGCAAGATTTTTACTTTTTTGTTGGTGGTGGTTTTGTATAATCAATCTTCAAGGAAAAAGGGGGAGCAGGGAAGCAACATCAGAAAATTTACTGGATGATTTGAATTTAAATGACATTCCAAAGAAAAAACACCACCACCCCAAAGCAGGAAAAAAACCTGAACTTCCAGGCAATAAAAACCTGAGAGGAAATAATATTGTCTGTTGCCTGGATCATGGCGTTCTTTACACCCTTATTACATATTGTGGCTGCAGTTTCCCCAGGTGACCATCCCTACTGCCTCCCCCTTGGTTAATTAGATCATATGAGAAAGATGGGAGAAGCTTCATTTTCCCAAGTCAGAGCCAAACTGCATATTTAGCCTCTTGGCTCCCAAGGAATGCGAGCTGAGGCTGTTCGGATCTGGCTCTGCTCTGCCATTCTATTGCTGCCGACTCTTGGGCCGCCTCCCCTGTGTTTTCATTCTGAGCACTCACACACAAGCCTGGTTTTGGGGAAGCAGATGCTTGACTTTAACACAAAGCAAAGAAGTTGGTCCTGCAATTTATCGAGCACTGCTCATGAAAAGCTGGGCATGAAATGGAACTGCTGAGGAATTTTACAGCCATGCAGCCAGATTACCAAATTTAAAGTATATTAGGTGCTGAATATTGAACAACTGAGACAGTTGGTGAGGAACTGGATAAGTTGCAAGGGTACAGTTGAAAATGTGTTTTATATTGTGCACCCACTCCTGTGAGACAGGTGGGGAAGTGACCCTGGGCAAGCCTGGTGCTCTGAGTGTATTTGCAAAGTTGGCCATGACTTAGAACCGTACACAGGGATGTTGATTTATCAGCCTGAAAAGAAAGAGCTGTGTAAACAAGTCGCACATTGCTGCTACTGATAGGAAAACAGAGATAAGGGGGGTGTTGGCGAGTTCGCTGACAGGCTCCCTGGGGGGATCACAGCTTCCCCTGCGCTCCTTCCTCCCGTGCGACCCATTATTGGTTCAGCGAGCCCCCGGATCTGTTTAGGGAGTGGGAAGGTCTCCTGCAGGCAAGCAGAGCAGATGTGGTGCTGACTCTCCGCGGCTCTATTGCCACGTCCCCGTTCCTCCGCACTCCGACAGCTCCTGGCGCTGTCCCCGCTCGTCAGCTCCCTGTGCTGGGGACACTCACTCCTGCACGGCCTCAGCAAAGGCCCCTCGGGCTCATTTCCTCCTCCTTTCACCCTCCTGGCTCCTGGAGAGGAAAGCAATACTCAGCCTTCTCCTTCATGACAGATGAGAAGCATGCCTGATACTTATCTCTTCTCCCCTCTTTTCCCTTTACAATCCCCACGATTCCCAGATTTCTCTCCCACGCAGAGACGCATGCTGAAAATAACCAGAACAGACTCTTTGTTTGTTTGACATCACAGCGTTTTGATTATTTTGATGTTATTGCCATGATTATTAACCAGTGAAAGACACACTTTCACAACCTTCACGGGACAAAAGTGATTTTGGGAACCACATGTTGTTTGCCACTGGTTGGGTAACGTTCCACATGATTAACTGTGCTTAAAGTAATTGGTGGATTATGGTCTGGTTGATGTCTTTTCCAACTACCTAATGCTTGGCTCCCAGTGGAAACCCCAGGGTCGGAAAGCAAACGTGTAGGAGCTGATTTTCTGTGATGAAGAGAATTTTGGTTTCGCACCTCTGAACATGCCTCTTTCATCTGGAAGGACCAGATTTTTTTTTAAAAGGAGGCTTAATAATGCAGATTGGTTATCAATGGCCTTTTGTTAGTTGCTGTAGCGTGTATTAATTTCATGGAGGTTTAGGGACATGTTTCTGGGAGTCCCTGTTTGTGTCTTTAGGTTTCATTCTTTCATTCTTGTGGAAGTGCACTCTAAGCATCAGTTCAAGAACAGGCAGTTGATTAAATCCATTAATTAATTAATTAAATTCAAGGAAGCTCTCCTGTCTCCAAGGAATTTACGCAGGTGTGGAAGGTCTGTCCATAGAATGTGATAATCTCAAATCAGAGCTCTACAGCTATTTGATGACGCACACTGATAAATGCTAAATGTGTTTCCCTTTCTCCTGAACAACTGATGTTTCTCAAAGAATCATTACTTCTACTTTTAATTTTTAATGAGAGATCTACATTTTCAAGGGGGTATCTGTCCTTAAATCACTTGTCACAGGGTATGTGATGCTCATATCACTCTATTAAATGTTTTCAGGTAGTGGGGAGAATGCCCCACAGAAGGCAGGCATATAGTGCTCATGGCGTCCATGCATAGATTCCATGAATGGACGTAAACTGCATCAGGGGAGATTTAGACTGGACATTAGAAGGAACTGTTTCACAGAGAGGGTGATCTCAGTGGAATGGGCTGCCCAAGGAGGTGATGGAGTCACCATCCCTAGAGGTCTTTCAGAAAATGTTGGATGATGTACTTGGTAGCATGGCCTAGATATAAGGGCAGTGTGCTATAGGTAGGATGGTGTGTTGGTAGCAGGATGGCAGCAGGTTAGGTAACAGGTGATAGGTTGGACTTGATCTCTATGGTCTTTTCCAACCTTACTAATTCTGTGATTCTGTGACTAGGAAATAATTGTTGGATATGCTGAAGGCACACTGCCAAAATTTTATGTGTGTGCTATTTACACCTCACTTATTCTTACCCAGCTCACCCCATTAAATGAGTCATTTTTGTAGTGTTTTGTCTAGGAGCAAAATAATTGGCTAATATCTTAAATAAGGCACAGCTTCATTAATACATTAACATTTTATAGAAAATACTGTATGTATGCTTTGTCTGGTTTTAGACATAATTGCTAGACATGTAAGAGACATGGTTTCTGGAGTTTTGCTGGACCCATAAAGATAAGGCACCTGTTTCCATTCCCCTCTACTTTATGCTCCATTTTATTTCCAGAGATATTGCACTGTGACCCCAGTTCCTGTTTGGACACATCTGCAATGCAATGAGAAAAGCATAATGTGAGTGAGGGGCAGTGTAAAAGAGAAATTACTGATCGTTAGAAGGGATTAGGGAGTGCAGCAGTGACATCCAAGAGAGCACTGCTTGTTTTGTTAAGCCGGATTTAGGAGGGAAATAAAGAAGCATTTCTCCAAATCACTTTATTTTTCGTTACATAGTGGCCTAGAAACAGATGTGCTGTTAACCTCTGTCCTATATTAATGCCAGTTTGTTCTCTTCTGTGGTGTAGGAGGCTGAGGGAAGGGAGAAGTGTAGCAGGATGGTGCCCATGCCATGGCATCTCACAGCCACCAAAGGTGAGAGGAAGAGTTTTACAATTTCATCCCATTACTGCTCCACAGAGCAGCCTGATGTTTCTTCCAGCCTTTGCCTAATTTGGGCAGGGAAAAAAGATGGGAGCTCAGATCCATTTGGTGCAGGAGCAGAAACTTCCCTGGAAGTGCCTCAGAGCTTCATGAAGTGCCATTAGTTACAGGAGAGGAGAGAGTGGTCTCAAGTTGCACCAGGGAAGGTTTAGGTTGGGTATGAGGAAAATTTTCTTCACCAAAAGGGCTGTCAAGTTCTGGAAGGCCTGAAGCGCAAGTCACCTTCCCCGAGAGGTTTAAAAGACCTGTAGATGTAGCACTGAAGGATATGGTTTGGTGGTGGAATTTGCATTGTTAGGCCACTAATTGCACTCAGTCTCAAAGGTCTTTCCCAACCGTTGGTTATAGTGAGCTGAAGTTGCTTTGTTCCTTTTCCTGTTCTAATATATGGAGCTTTTAAGAAGAAACAAACTGACAGCCTCGGCATTTAAGGATACATGAGGAAAGAGCTCAGTTTGTCTTCTTACTTCTATTGCTTTACAGAAAATCCCCGAAGTAAGAAAAACATCGTGCTTTGAATACGGGCATTTTACTTTCCTTTTTCATGCCGTACTGTGTGGTATGTAGTGTCTCTGATGTGATAGTTAAAAATTGTCACAGAACTGACTGACAGCCCTGAAACACTGCTCCCCACTCCTTCTCCCAGTGCTACAACAGCACACCTACATCCACTCTGGTAGTGAAAGCAGTTCGTTTCCATGCGGAATCTCCCCTGTGAATAAACAAAGATGTTCCACTTCCCTGTGTTGTCAATCAGGAACCTGTCCTCTGGAAACCAAGCTAATACAATACTTCATTACCTTAATCCATTATTTCCTTGTGGACTGCACACAGTGCCCTTGTCGTGATCAAAAATGGACTTGCATGTTGTGGTCAGTTCTGAAAAAGGGATTTTGATGTACTGGAAGACTGGAAATTGGCTAATGTGTCACCCATCCACAAGAAGGGCCGGAAAGATGATCCGAGTAATTATAGACCTGTCAGCCTGTCCTCAGTCCTGGGTAAAGTCATGGAACAGATAATCCTGAATGCTATTACACAGCACCTGCAAAATAACTACGACAGCATGGATTTAGGAGAGGCAGGTCTTGCTTCAGGAGAAACTCTCAGAGCATGGATTGGATAGGAGCATCCTGTGTTGGGTTAGGAATTGGTTGGATGGACGAGCTCAGAGAGTGTTGGTGAATGGTGCCACATCCCGCTGGTGGCCGGTCACTAGTGGAGTCCCACAGGGGTCAGTGCTTGGCCTGGTGCTGTTTAATATCTTTATTGATGATA
>WEKX01028480.1:90210-110190 GCA_013390025.1 Pitta sordida | reverse complement strand
CCTGTGAACCTGTGAACCTGTAATATAATATTTCTCGGGTGAATCAGGAAGCAGTAGAGAAAATCCAGTATCCAGATATGTGTGACAGAATTCATACATAACTGCTGGTAATCAATGCCTGTAACTTCTGTGTTTTAGCAAACCAATTTACAGACTGGTTTTAGCATCAGAGTGAGGCTCCTTTGCATCCTGCCAATGTTTTTTATGAGGACTAAATTGCTCATTTTGAGCTGTTTTGTAATGCAGACATAATGCCACCCCTGCTCAAAGGGATGATCAGCAAACAGACTAAGACAAAAAAGTTAGAGGTCCATGGGGATGCTCAGGCTAAAAGCTCTGCAGAACCCAGAAGAGAGAATCTCTTGCCTCCCAGCCCTCCCTCCCTTTCCTCTCAAGGTTTTTCCTGTTGCTCATGATTCAGTGCTTCTGCTGGTGCCAGTAAATGTCAGCCCGGGAAACCAGTGATGTTGCTGAAAAGTCAAAATGCATTTTTTTCATCAGTCCACATGTTCTTCATATTATCAGGGCTGTAGGTTTTCTTGGAAAAGCTCTATCCTGCTGCTCTAGTGGGTATCCTGCTAGCTTGGATGACTATGTGATACATGGGGGATGAAGGAAGAGATAATAATTTCCTTTTGATGCACATGTACCTGTTTTACAATAATGTTATATGATAGACTGCAGTAAGTAGAACAAATAGAATAGCAAAGTTGAGATGAAACAGAAATAATAATCCAAGCATATTTCTTAATAATCAGCTTTCCCAATGAGCCTCCACACTAGAAAAGGACTTTCATGCATTAATTCATAGGATCGTTTTGATACTTTGATGACACTGAGCAAAAATTTATCTAGAAGAGTATTTAATAGAAATTGATGGAATTATCCTTTTATTTAAATAGCTACATATTGATTAAGGGGGGCAAAATCTGTTCTCTGTCCTGTAATAAGTTCTTAGAGACAGTGGATTTGAGATGTCTCATAAAGCAGTATAATAAGATTATTATAAATGCTGAAGAGAGAGTGTGACTGTTACCACTTGACCATCATACTCTCACAACAGTAATCTACCTCTAATTTAAAATTGGTGTCTTTAAGACTAATCTGAGGTTTCAAAAGAAACTTAATGGCCTATGATACACTTAACCTTAAAAAAGTAACAGAACTGAGACATTGTCCAATGTCGTGCTCAGAAATGGTGTCCTTATGTAGTTGTGCAATGGTTAGTAAAAACTTACAGCTGTCACAAAGTCTGGATGCTGTGTGAAGGTATCTAAAATACCCAAGGTGTCTCTGAAGCACCGCATAATCCTCATTTTTTATAATGTCATAATGTTCTTTAATTATAAAGCGGTTAATTCTCTCAAATGATCCCATATAACCCACGGTATGGCAGGTGTTAACCTGTGTTTTACACCTTCCCATTTTGTCCTCAGTCATCCTTGCTGTCAATTCAAGGTCATTTTACAGCCTTTAGGTTGATACATGCTCTTAAGTACTGGATGTATGGGTAATACGTAAGGACAGTATTAATTCGGAAATGGTTCTAAATGGTCAGAATGAGTACTTTAATTAAAGAGTAAGGTAAGACAATAACTGCTTGCCTGCTATCTTCAAGTACCAAACTACCATCAAGTTTGTCATTTTTGTGAGAGATGTCTTCTGAAAGGCAACCACATAATGAATATCTTTCACATCTCTTAGGTGCAGGCACTGAATAAATTCTTCCTATATAAAGGGGAACGAATTTTCCTAAACTGTCACAGAATTAGGAGTGTCAGCCTTGAGGTTTTTAGCTGAGAAATATTTCATACATGTGCATGACAGGGGTTTTCTTGCTCATTTAAAATGCCTGTGTTATTACCAATTAATGTGTTCTTTTAGGCAGAATGAGACACGTTGGAGTTTGCCCTGTCTGACCTCTACCCACTGGGATGTGCTGTGTCTCTGTCCCAACAGGTTTTCCTCTGCCATTAGCTTGCCTTAACTTCATAATTTATCCCTTAACTTCAGGGACAGTGCTTTTCTGCCCCTTGTAACACAGTAATTAGGTATCATATCCGAAGGGATCTATTGTTGCTGAGAGCCCAGAATGTGGTGGCGAGGTCTGGATTTGTGATTGGCATGCAAAGCATTCAGTCAAATTGTTCTCTTTTCATGTCCCTCACATGTAGACATGAAACCATGAGTGCTGATTATGCAATCACACATTCTCCCCCCTGCTTTTTTCTGACCAAATAACACCCAGTGATAAAGCTGGAAGCCTTGTGCTCTGTTTCCACAGCTGCACTGAACTGGGAGCAAAGAAAACAATAACCGCACACACACATGTGCATTCCAGCTGCTGCTGACTCCCACGTTCTCCCCATCCTTTCTGTCCTCCCTTTCGAGAAGATAAATTGCCTCAGTGGCCAGAAAGATTGGTAGTGGATAAGCTGCCAGTTTAATAATGTTTTGTAGAAAATCGGAATTAGTGTATCAAAATACTAATTGCAACTTAATTGTGGGGTCATTTGAAGTTGAAGCTTTGCTTGAGTTTCATTATATGGGAGTTTTCTTTTTCCTGCACTAAACACTTACTGGAAACCCCGAGAGTAACCCAGAGAGTAACCCCAACCTGATACAGATGAAGGTTTGCAGTTCCTTTGCCCTTCTGGCTTGGTCCCACAATCAGGTATTTTTCCTTTAAAGCTCACAGCTCTGGAGACAACAGTTCCTTTCCTGCTGTTCACTGAGCTCTATCTCACTCCTGGGGTGCCAGTTGTGTCCACAGGAGGTGGGAAGGTGAAAGAGAGGAGAGCTGGTGCATATCCTGGAAGTGCACAACTGGTTGGAATGTAGAGCCATGAAGAACAACATTTTCTGTCTTGGTTCCATGGTTTTCGAGCATTTCTAGGTGACAGATGATAAAAATTCCTTTGGCCATAGAAGTGATATCAGGGTGTGAGGACATTATCTGGTGTGAGATCAGAATTTCCAAGTATTTCTGAGGTTATTACTGCATCCAAATCCAAATGGTTGGTTAAAACAAAGGGTACCTCAATTCCTGCAGATCCTTGGAATGAAACTGGTAACATT
This sequence comes from Pitta sordida, assembly GCA_013390025.1. Lineage (NCBI taxonomy): Eukaryota > Metazoa > Chordata > Aves > Passeriformes > Pittidae > Pitta > Pitta sordida. The sequence continues at coordinate 107,112 of WEKX01028480.1, read as the reverse complement.
ACTAGTCCACAAGTGAACTGCTACTTTATTTTTCTTTTCTTGAATTTGATGGAAAAGCCTTAACTGAGCTAAAGCCACCAAAAAAAACCCTACCACCACTACCCAAAAACTTGAAGTAGGGCAAGATACAGAATCTTCCAAATGACATGTAAAACAGTAAAGAACCTGAGTTAGCGGGTTTCTGTAAACACGTGGTTTAGAAGTGGATATTTCCCCACTCTGATTTATAAGCACATAAAAATTCAGGGAATGCAGCTGAGGATGAGTGTGTATATCTGAGTGAATACTTCAGGTTTGATTTATGTGGGATGACACAGTGAAAGGCTGCAAAGGTTTGGAGTTTGCATTTAGTCTTTAATGTTTCATTTCCCTCTCTGATCCATCTGCACTTATAACACACTTTCTCCCCAAAATCTCAAAGTTATGACAGAAGATAAAAATGTTTAAGTGATAAAATGATCAGGGGGACCTGTTTGGATTCATCCAGGCGATTTTCCTGTTTAAGTCACACACCCACTGTAGTACCATTGGCACATATTAATAAAAGTATTTCATATCTGATTCAAACCACTGGGTCAACGTTTGAGATGCTCAGAATATCTTACCCACAAGTTTAGGCAGGTAGAATAGGCAGCACAAGCCAATCCATCCTTTCTACCTGTGATTTATTTTGTTCACCAGACGGGTATATTTTGTGACAGATCATGCTCTAGTGTAGAAAATGCCTCCACTCCTGAGCATTGCTCTGAATTCTAAGCAGGACAAAATGCTGTGCTGCTGACATGAGTGTTATTCCATACCACTAACATCACTCATGTTCATGCATCTCATTTAAATCAGCTAAGCTCTGTCCTCTGCCCCAGTGCCTCCTATATCTACCTACCTCTGATCCAACATTACTCTGATTTTAGTTTGAAAATCCTTAGCATATTCAGTGTAAAACATTATGTTTCCATGGCATGTATTTCTGAGGCAGAATCATTTTTGTGTGATCCTTTCATGTTGGTCCGTGTCCAGTCAGGAGCTTTGCATCCCTCTGCCCTGCTCTTCACCAGCCTGATTGGAAGAATTGAAAACAGAAATGCTCCCAAACAGCTCCTGCTTCCCTCACAAGCACCCAGACTAGAGTTTATTATTTTAAAACTTTAGATTTTTTTTCAACATATCCTGAGCTATGCAGGCATAATAAAAATACATTTTCCATGTGTACTAACTAGAGCTGTGCTAGCAAAAGTTCTTGAAATCAGAAACTTCCAGCTGAGCTTTTTTGTTAATCTTTAGAGAACCTTAAAAGAATCTCAGTCTGAAGACAATGAATGCAGTATTTGAACATTGTGAAAGCTTGAAATCAATAGTGTGGTACATGCACATTACAGAATTAGAAACATCTCAGCTTCTTCCTCTGTGCAGAACCCACCCTGAAGCTGAGGGGGAACACACTCAATAGAAAACGCATGTTGGAAAGGGGTATCACCCAGGATGGAGGATTTATTTGCTTATTTATTTATTTTAAGAAACCTCTGAATCATTTCTCTGAGCATCCAAGGGGACCTATGAAGTCACCAGGAAACTCCCAGTGGGAGCCATTGCTTTAAAGTTGCCACTGCAAGCAAGTAAACAGCGCAGCTGCCCTGGCTGTGCTTTTACTGCAAACATCTGAACAACCACACCAGGAAAATTAAAATAGGAGGAGAAAATGCACAAAGAGACATCCCTATGTAGCAGGATAAATTAATTTTCAATATATTGAAATATATCTTGTTAGCTGAACATTTTGTGGAAATTTTACTTGGTTCCTTACTTTCAAATTTCAGGTGTCTAAAGGAGACACCTGTGATCCAGAAACTTGAAGGAGCAGGGAGAAGGAGAGCATAGCACATGCATGAAAAGTATTCCCAAGTCTTGAACCCCTATTCTTTATAAGACTATTGTCGCTTTAATACCTTTATGTAAATAATGTCCACAAAAATCAAAGCCTAAAACATTACAAGATTAGATTCTATGTCCTGTCAGCATTTGCTTATATTTGGTTGCTGGTTGCTGATTGCTCGTGTTGCAATTGTAATAGTGAATTCCAGTCCTAACTTGCTTTCTGCATTGGAATTAAATTCAACCAATTTGTTCTACAGAATTAATTAAGCTTGTGGTAGGAAGGGATGAAAACTGTAGGATGTATCTCAAAGACATTTCTTGGCAGTTGAGAGATTGTGGCTTTATCTTCTAGAGAACTGCCCCAAAATCAGCATCTGCCTCTTACTCCTTTTATGATTTGCCTTGTTCAGTTTTTTCCTCTTGCAGAGTCTAAATACAGTTTCAAAACAGTCATGTTGGGACACTTTTCCTGTTGCAATTAATGCCTTTTGCTTCCGTATCATCACTATCTTTTGCTCAGATTACTTTCCTTTCCCATGAATGCTCTACGAGTCCTTTGAAAATAAAATACTTTCACTGCAAAAGCAATATTGGCACATAATGGATCAATTAGGAAGGCATGTGGTGCAGAAAGGGAATGAATCTCGACCGTTTTTGTAATAGTGAAGAATATTCTGATAATCAGGTTGATACTTCTTTGAAGCATTTCTGCACCTGAAATATTTTGGCTTGACGTTGTTTTACAGATCCCTTTTTACATATATGAGCATAAAAAATGCATGTCTATTTTTCTGTGTGCCTATAGGTATATTCAGAAGCATAGCTGTGCCAAAAATAGCACAGAGGCACACATATGGGTAACACACCAAACTCTTATGTCAAAAGAATATATGTGCATATATGTATATGTATATATATATTTGTGTGTGTTATATGTGCATTGTCACCAGGGTATTGAATAACTTCCTTGAGGGCACTGCTGGAACAAGATTCAGTGCTGAATGCCTGTGAGACTGAGGGCAATTCCTCAGGGTGGAAGGATCTCTGTCACAACAACATCACATAGAGAAAATCCCTAAGTCCAGCAAAATTAGTTTAACAGGGGAGAAACTGCCCAACTGGAATTATGAATTAGGGGCTGATCTCAAGATGGAGGAGGCTTTCAGTGTTAAGAAAGGAGAAACTATTTACTGAAATAGCAGGGTGAGGGGCAAGGACTTTTTCGGCTGGATCAAAAAAATGAGAATTTACTGAAAAGATTTAACAAGATGGAGGAAAGAAAAGGGGAAGGAAATGAAGTGTCTTGTGGACAAAGTTCCCTGAGGAGTCTCAAACACGGAATGAACTGAATTATGGGGCACTGCATGCTTTCCTGGTGGTAGTTTACCTGTTTTAAGAGGAGAATATTACAGATGAATCCTGAGAAGGATGTGGGTATCCATGTGTGTGTGACATTTCTTTTGCAAAAGCAAAGTGTAGATGCCAGAAACCCATACTTTTGAGAGTTTGCTTTAAGTCTACTGAAGTGCCTCCTGTATCAGCACCAGCTGGGAGTTTGGGGACAATTGGGTGGCAAGGCTCCAGGTCCCCAGAGTGGTCCCAGAGACAATGCTCTGAAGAGGGGCCAGGGAGGCAAGCACAGCAGCAGCACTGCAGCCTGTTTGGTCCAGAGGAGCACAACACCCAAAGCTTCTGCAATGAATTAGCTAGGCCAGAGCTTCTGGTTCCATGGAAATTAGTTCAAGAAATAAATGGGAGTTACACAATTCTTACAGATTGCCAGGCATTAAAGACATCTATGGCGCCTTCTAAGATCTTGGCCAGGAAGCCATTGTATAAAAGCAGACTTAAAGTTATTTATGGACAGGCAGAGCCTAATGTTTTTAATTTTCTAGATAGCTCATGAGGCCAATCAGATTGGCAACACCACCAGAATGTGTCAGGAAGTCCCAACTCCTGCTACCGCAAATGAGCAAAAACTGGGTTTGGGGAAGATTTGCAGAATTGGTGGACATGGCTGTTCTCTTCATGGCTGAGAATTTAATCCATTCTCACACTCAGAGAGAAGTTGTCTTTGGTTTACAATCTGCTGTTACATTCTATTTTTTAGTGTCAAACTGATACAAACATATTTGTCCTTGATTTTTGGTACTTATTGCTGCCCATGCTGAGTTCGTTTCCTAATCATGTGGAGGCCATATGTATTTTTTACACATAGACTGTGCTGCACTGCAGAATTTATTATCCTATCCTTCAAATATACTGCTCTTGCATGCTCTAAGTCCAGCGTTTTTATATGCTGTAGATGTGTTTACCGCTAGCGAATTACGAGGCATTGTAAAAACTGCATTTATCCACATAATTTTGTGAAACCATTGCTAAATAAAGACATGTGAAAGCTTTCTGTGGAGACTAAAATAGTACCTCTAGAGACCTGTACTCCTCTATATGTAGGTATTTTGACTAGCTCCGTTTATGGAAGGAAACCTTTCATCCGGCAGTGAGGCAAGGACAGAAGATGATAGCTCAAGAAGTGATCCAGTGCTGAAATTATCACTTCCTTTTGAGTGATCACTCAGAAACCTCTTTCTTTGAGTTTTGTCCAGGGTCTAACTCAGGAAATAAATGCTAAGTCACAGCCCATGTGTGTAGTGCAGGATGGATGAGCAGAAATCAGACCCTCGGGCTCTCAGTACTGCGCATGCTGTGAGAGCTGGTCCCAAGTCGGTGCCATAGTACGTTCTAGGTCTGCTTCCTAGGCTTGATATGAAAATAATTATGTTCAAATAAAGGTTCTTTGGCAGCATGTTGCTTCTGAGATCCTTTTACATTGCCCATAGCTACAAGGAGATTGGAGTACTAAAAATGAGTCTGGCAGGGAAGAGAGGTGTGTGACGCTGCTGTGTCATATTTCTCCTTTGGTGGTGTTGCCCACTGGCAAATTCAATAGCCTAACTGAGCTAGTTTTTGGCACGTGCACTCCGCAATACTGTATTCCCAAGGAAGGTTGCTGCACACATTGAAGTATCTTCTGTTACAGTTGTACACATGGGTGTCCACACACCTGAGCATTTCCTCCACTGCCCACCTGATCCCTGTGTCCTCCTTGTCTCCAGGTACCAGATCCACACTGGCCTTCAGCACTCCATCATCCGGCCGACCCAGCCCAACTGCTTACCCCTGGATAATGTCACACTACCTCAGAAGCTGAAGGAGGCTGGGTATTCAACGCACATGGTGGGCAAGTGGCACCTGGGGTTTTACCGCAGGGAGTGCATGCCCACGCAGAGAGGATTTGACTCTTTCTTTGGCTCCCTCCTGGGCAGTGGTGACTATTACACGCACTTCAAATGCGACAGCCCGGGCATTTGTGGATACGACTTGTACGAGAACGACAACGCTGCGTGGGATCATGACACTGGCATCTACTCAACGCAGATGTACACGCAAAAAGTGCAGCAAATCTTGGCTTCTCACAACCCCAGGAAACCCATATTCTTGTACATTGCTTACCAAGCTGTCCATTCACCTCTTCAGGCACCAGGCAGGTATTTTGAACATTATCGGTCCATAAACAACATCAACAGGCGAAGGTACGCGGCAATGCTGGCCTGTTTGGATGAGGCCATAAACAATGTAACCCTTGCTTTAAAGAAATATGGCTACTATAAGAACAGCATTATCATATATTCCTCAGATAACGGTGGCCAGCCCATGGCCGGAGGAAGCAACTGGCCTCTCCGAGGAAGCAAAGGGACCTATTGGGAAGGAGGCATCCGCGCTGTCGGATTTGTCCATAGCCCCCTTTTGAAAAACAAAGGGTCTGTGTGTAAGGAGCTGGTACACATCACAGACTGGTTCCCCACCTTGATCACGCTGGCAGAAGGGCAGATCGATGAAGACATCCAGCTGGATGGATACGACATTTGGGAAACCATCAGTGAGGGCAGGCGCTCTCCACGCGTAGACATCCTGCACAACATCGACCCAATTTACACTAAAGCCAAAAATGGGTCCTGGGCTGCTGGCTATGGGATCTGGAACACTGCCATCCAGTCTGCCATCAGAGTGAACCACTGGAAACTGCTGACGGGAAACCCAGGATACAGTGACTGGGTGCCTCCACAAGCCTTCAGCAACGCAGGTCCCAACCGCTGGCACAACGAGCGCGTCTCCTGGTCAGCTGGGAAAACGGTGTGGCTCTTCAACATCACTGCTGACCCCTATGAACGGGTGGACCTCTCCACCAGGTATCCAGAAGTGGTGAAGCAGCTCTTGCGGAGGCTCTCGCAGTTCAACAAAACCGCAGTTCCTGTCCGGTACCCACCAAAGGACCCTCGGAGTAACCCCAAGCTGAATGGAGGAGTCTGGGGACCGTGGTTTAAGGAGGACGAAAAGAAAAAGAAATCAGATAAAAGTAAAGGTGCAAATAAGCAAAAGAAGAAAAAGAACAAGAAAAAAGCAAATAGGAAAAAGGGGCAGTTGTTTCATTGCCGGTCACGTCTTGCTGGTGGGTAGACTCTGAACACCCTCTTTGGCCAAGTGTGAGTCGGCTTGGAGTAACTCTCTTGAACTTCTGACATAATAGACTAGAAATGTCAATTCTGCACTATGAATGAAAGTTGTCATCTTTGATTTTTGTCTCTGATTTCATCAGCACAAGATATCTCAACACTCTGAGTGTCCACAGACAGACTTTCTCCTCCACAGGATGAATGGTCCTCACCCGTCACCACCGCAACAGCAATAACACCTCATTTCAGGAAACTCAGCTTTGATGGACAAAGGGTGGTTCCTTGCCTTAATTAGTTGGAATCTTTGGAGAGGACAGAGATGTTAATGGCAGATGTTCTCAAACTGAGGGATGATTCAGAAAGAGGGAGAGAGAGAGAGAGAAAGGAAAAGCAAAACCTTGCAACCTCTGTGGGTCAGTAAGTGTTAGCCACCAATCTATGACATTATTTGATACAAACACATCAAAAACATGAAGCCATCAGGGTAACTTTTTAGAGGTGCTGGGCAGAGGGGCATGATAGGTGGAAAGCTGCTTTGAGTTAGATTTTGTCTGTCTTAAATAAATCAGAAATATTTTTTAACATTCCCTAGATATGCTAAGCTTCCCCCACTTGCAGCAAAACACATGACCAGCGAGCACACACCACATGTAATTTATTATAGGCATAGACAAAAACACATTGCCAAAGTGAATGTAATATTTAAACACTTTAAGATAACTATACAACAGTATGTAAAAGACATAATTTATTTTACAGCACAATCCTTATTTCTCTCCCATTAAAAATTCCAGGCTGATGACCTTTGGGTGCAAGGGTCACTAGGGGTTTTTTAACTTGGATTTTTTAATTTTATTTCCACCCTATCATTCAGAATTTTATTTAACAGATCCACATCCTCAGAGTACTGTAAACCAAGGAAATACTGTATACACTGCTAGGATGAGGAAGGATTCAGGTGCATCATTGCATTGTGTATTTGCCTCCAGTGGTTTTGAATGTAACAAAGGGTTTATTTAATTTAGGAGTCACGTGAATATTGTTCAGTTTCTGTAGAGAAGCTAGGCCATCTTGATGTTTTGGGGGAAAAGTCTACTTTAAACCTTTTATTTATGTACTTATTAAAATAGTTTATTTTTATGGCATTCATAAAAGTAGTCTGCCTCTTTTTTTGCGTGCGAGATAGCAATTCTGGTCTAATTTATCTTAAACAAACTCAAGTAAGACTTTTTTATTGCTGTTACTTTTGGTGCAGGGATGTTTTACGACATTTTGTTATGAAACAGAATTTCTTCCTCCAGTATGTGTATCTTTTGAGACATGCTTCAAAGTTTGCCCTTTTCCAAGGTGTCTGCATGGATGATGGATGCACGGACTGGCTGCATATTCTCGGTGATCTGTGGTAATTGATACAATACATACACACATATAAGTTTCAAGATGAATTATGTTAAGTAAAATTGATGGTTCATTTGTTGCGTAGCTGTAACATATTTTGGTAGAATTTCAGATAAGCCTGCTTTTCAGCGATGTCTCACTTGACTCAGAAGTCACATTTATATAGATGGATTAGAGCTGAAACATTCCTAAAATCAGTGCACACACAAATCTGAATGATGTCCAATGCTCCAACACCCCCGACCTTTTTAAAAGGAAACTCACTGCAGGTATATACTGCCAAAACACAATAAATTGCACATTTTTAGCTATAAAGCAGCATAAAACTGTCTTTAACAAAAACATAGAGACAAGTCAGTCAGATTTGAGAGTTACTTCTGTAATGAATGCACTGGGGAGAACACAAAAATGGACTTCTTGAATAGTTATGTATAAATAATAATTACAAATGGATGATGTCTATCTGCATAAGTGTTTAATACTGTCACTTATACTTCATACTGTGTGGCCCTTCAGAGGACTAATTAATTTCTTAGAAATCTGTGTAGCTTTATTTCAGATCCAGACTATGAAATGAGTGATCAGGAACTCAGATGTTCTCCAATTTCTCACCTTTTTTTTTTCTTAATATGCCATCAATGCCCTTAAAAGAAATGAGAATAATGTCTTGAGATATTATACTCAAAAATGTAACATATGAAATTCATGCCTCTTCATTTTCCAAGGTCATTTAAAAAAACCCAGTATTGGGTGTGTAAGTTCAGCTATATATAGAGATGGACTAAGATATTTTAATTTATTTTGGCATAATAATAGCAACAAGGCAGTGTGATAAAGTGTTACTCGCATAGAATCAATTATTGCTCTTTCCCGTGAGAGTTTTATGGTGGCTTTGGCTTTTATTGGACCAAAGCAACCAGAGAGCATTATTCTCTGACAGCATTTTATTCCATAATTATTCATATCTGTTCTCTCTCAGGCAAAATGGGAGTCCTTGAAAGTATGTGGCGCAGGCAGAACAGTGGATCAATTCTCTGTGTATAAAATAAATGTGCCACAAGAGTAAGTGATTGTGGAGTACACAAGGAGAGCACATTTCCATTGAATTTGATACGTTGATCTAGTACAGGGCAAAAGTTGGCTTTAGAGTGGGTTAGAAAATGCCCACAATTTGGAAGCCTTCCTAAATGTTTTCCTGAAAAGCTCCTGATGAAAAAATACTGTGTCTGCTCTCACACAACTCTTGTTTTTTCACTCCGGCAACAGGAATGTGTCTAGTTTTTGGTGCTATTGGGTAGCTCTCAAACCTGACTGTCTATTTACAGAGCGCTAAGCAGCTCATCCACTCTGCCAGCAGGATTTCACAGGTTATTGATGTCTGCAGATGTGTTACCTACCCAGTCTCAGAGAAGGGGTGGTGAGTAAACAATGAAAAAGAGATCTTCGAAAAGACTAGGTGAGGGGGACAAAGCAGGTAGGATTTACTGATCATTTTTAAGTTGTCTCAGGCCTTCTCCACGTGCTTTATGGGCAAAAGGAAAAGGCAGATCAGATACTAACTGATCCTTAGTGACATCCACCTGAGCAGGGACACAGTATTTTTTTGTTTGGAGAATGTTGTCTTTTACAGGTTCTCTCAATTTGATTTTAAAACTTTTCGGAATTAATTTTCTAATGGTAAGATAATTTTATCATCATCAATTACTTTTTAAATTTTGTTATCAATGACATTATTATTTTTGCTGTTATTGTTATTTTTGCTGTTATCGTTATCGTTGCTATTGTTGTTATTCTCAGGATGGTGTTTGTATTTAGTTTGGCATAAAGTTGGAGACAAAGAGCTGTCCTGACTACAGGTAAAGACCAGTGGAAGGGAGTGCCAGAAATAGTGAGTAAATCACAACTGGCATTCTTTGTGCAGGTAATTTTGTGAGATATGAGGGAATGTCCTGCAATTGTGAAGCTATGGAATTGTGAAGTTATGGAATATGAGTTATCCTCATTGATGGAGTTATTAGTGTCTGTGATATCCCAAAAGTTCCTTTATTTGCTGGGACATGAGGCATTTTGGAAAGTGAAGTAGGCTATGAAATTCCGCAATTTTCTGCTTCCCCATGGAAGTAATGGGCACTGACTGGATTTCAAGCCAATGAAAGGGGACTCACATTTCTCTCCATGCAGGATTCTACATAATGCGTTATCTAAGGTAGTGTCTAAACAACACTGAAACTTGTGGGTTTGTGATCACACTGCACAGAATAAGCTGCTTTTTCTCTGTGTTTCATGGGCTGCACCATGAGCAACCACCCCTCACACTCTTAAACAGCCACCCACGCTGTAAGGACCAACTGAGTTTGGGGGAAAGTGGTTTAATTCACTCTGGGTGGGAGAAACAACAAAATTCTCTGAACTTGCAATAACAAACTTTCACTTGCAAACTTTAGAATATTAAGGTAGAATAAGGTACTTAGAGAATTTTAAAACAACATCCAGACTAATTAAGGCCCTTCACACACTTTAACTTAGCAGACTTTAACTTATCCAGTCACAACCAGACACTTACTAAGGCATTGTCAGGAATGTTTTACTCTGGCTTACAATATGTAGAGCTGCCATCTGGGGGCAGTCCATGGGTCAGTCCACAATTCTGGGGCAAGCTGTTTAGTCAGTTCACCATTTTGTGTCAGCGTGTGGGTCAGTTCGCCATTTTGTGTCAGACCTTGGACATTTGAAAGCTGCCTTTTATGAAGAGGAGCATTAGAGAATAAACTAGGAATGGACTTGCCTGTAAAATTTTTTTTAATTGAATGAGCTTTAGATTTGGTTGATAACAAAGAATGAGAGTAGTTTCCGTGATGCAATTAGACAAAAGAAATATGTCTTAACTCTCCTTAAGGAGATCAGGAATCCTCCCAGTGGCATTCTTCAGTGTAAATGTATTTAGCAGCTTCTACTCCCGAGATGGTTCCGGAAATCTATGAAGAAAGGAAGAAAATAATTTTTAGTATATTTTGTAGGACTTTTTTTTCAGATCAGGAGGTGCATGAACAAAGGACTCTACTTTTGCCGACTATTAATATGCATTATAAACAAGTTCTGGGGAAAATATTTGTTGATTTTCAGTATGGATTATTCCCAAATTAACAACAGGTTCCTTTTGTCATCTGGCTTTAAAACCAGTGGATATTCATCAATGATGTTCAAGCAAAGTGAGTAAAATCTAATTTACTTCATACTACAGAAACTATAACATATCCAAAAGATACTGTTAAGTCAGAGAAAGACACTGGAACATACAATTGCCTGTTGACTACTGACTTAATGAACTGTACTCTCAGAACAACAGTAACTTTTCTGTGACTGGTCTCAATCTTTTATTTTCTCTTTTTCCAAGAACGGGCTAAGAATGAGGGAGAAAAGAGCATAATATTTAATTTAGCAGTTGGATAACACAAGCTCCAGTTCAACATTCTGTTCCTGTTCAGAGGAGTACTCAGTAAAGGACTCAATTCCCTTTCTGTGGAACGTAAATCAAGGTCTTGATGAAGTGGAGGGTTTGTGTCAAAGGTAGGCCAGTGGAAAATACAAAAATGTTCTCTTTCCCTGAATAATGCTTGTTTTCACCTCTGCCAAGCAAGCTAATAACAATAAACACAGATAACGGCATGAAAGAAGAAATAATTAAGTGCCTGGATTTGAATTAATGTTGCAACAAAGGTATGTATCCATGCTATGGTTAAAAGTTATTTCATAAATTCCAGTTGTTTCAGTTGTAATCCAGGCAGTGTTGCTGAAGTTTAGCTTGTGACTGAAGTAACAGAACTGATTAATAATGACGGGAGAACAGGGTCCTGAAATGTCATACTAACATAGCCTGAAAAATACATTTTTTAATTCCTTATAAACACCAGCCTCAGTTAAAAGTCAAGTATTTAATCACCTGAAATTAGTGCAGGCTATGATATTTGCTGCTGTTCCCTAGATTTGCTTTAAAAGATCACTTTTGAGCATTGGTAAGGACATGTTTATTCCTCCTTTAAATGCAGTTTTACTTCTGCTAGTGAAACCTAGCCAGCTCAGAACTGCAGCAGGAGAAGGAGGGTCTTCAATATTAGTATATGAAGGGCATTTTGGGAAAGGACATCACTAGTATCAGAATCCAGTACATTTGGAGAGATTTGCCAAAGTCTAATGTATCACATGAATTAATTCCTTGCAGACAACCAAGATGTATTTGTATTTTTAAGATGGCTGGAGAAGGAGGGACAATGTGGCCCTGTGAGAGTGGCCTCTTTAGAGTACCATGATGTGACTGGTGTCAGACTTTGAATGAAGAAATGGCCAGTTGCTTAAAAGGAACATTTTGGGAAAATGAACTGTATGTCATTGAAGAAATATTTCATCTCTCATAATCTGCTTTTAAAAAAAAAAAACCATCAGCCTTCAAAGTTCTGAATATTGGTAAGACTAGATGGTCAAGGGCGGAATAGTAATTTCTTACCTTTGGGCAACACTCTTGAAAGTCTTCTCTGACAGCATACCTTACTGATAGCAATTGGTTCCAATTTTATTTGCGTTTTCATCAGCAAATTTCTTTTTTTGTCATCTGGGTGGAGTGAACAAAGTTAGTGTTGATAAAGAGTATATTGAAACTTTTGGGTTGGTGGTGTTTACCAAACTGTTTATGCTCTCAAGTGATCCATAAGAAATTCCATGACAAGACCCATTTCCAATATATTATTAAATAATTGATCCCTTATTACTATGTGGCTGTGGAAGATTTGAAAGAAATCCACAGAGAAAGATTTGCAAAAGTACAGAGGGAGTGCATAGCCCTGGCCTTCAGCCCTGGTGACTTTAGTAACTTGCAACCTTTTGTCTTTAAATGTTATTTATTTGAGGTTTTTACTGCCACTAGATGGGTTTTTTTCCTCTTCTCTTTGCAAGTAAAACAGCTACATGATTAATTTAGCTTTCACCATCGGATGTGAAGGTCTGCTTAGAAACCCCCTGCATGGAATGGCAGCAGAGAACAAGAAGTGCCTGGTTTTTGTCAGGAGGAACAGGCTGTGCTGCTTCCACTGCTCTCCTCAGCCTCCCACAGCCACAGAGTCATTAACAGCAAAGTCATTAAACTTCTTACCATGCAAGTACGCCAAGATCCAACAGTTATCCCAGATAATCAGCGACTTTAGATGAAGTGGTGTCCTTGCCATTCCTGTCCTTTCACATCACTTTCCTCCTCCCCCACACTGACTGAACTTGCGGGATGGTTGCATTAAAATTAGTGGAAGATCCTCAGCAGGCTGAGATCTCACTGACATCTATTTCCTTCTTGTTCAAGCCAGAGTCCAGCATGAGGACTTGTACTAGGAGAAAATTGTTGAAGTCCAGCTAAAATCGCATCTTTCCTGTATTAGCCATGGTTGCTCCTCAGAGCTCCACAGGAAACATTTCCTATAGTATAACCCTAAATTCAGTTAAATTCATAAGCAGATAATAACTGTTCTCATTGACCTGACTATTTATACAGTAGCCTTGTGAAATATTTAATGCCTTGCCAAAGACACGGCATTCAGATTGCCATTTCCTGGCCTTTAATTCCCCTTGCATTACAGGTTCACAGGTTCACAGGATGTTCTGAGTTGGAAGGGACCCACAAGGATCATCTAGTCCAACTTCCAAGCGAATGCCCACCCAGGGATCAAATCCACGACCCCAGAGCCATGGGCACCATGCTCCATCCATCCCAGCCTCCCATCACCTAGACCATGTCACTGAGTTCCTCATCCAGTCTTTTCTTAAACACCTCCAGGGATGGCAACTCCACCACCTCCCTCTGCAGACCATTCCTCACACCCTGTACATTCTGTTTAACTAGAACGTAACTGTTTCTTCAAATAATATGAAGAAAAGCATCCAGTTCTGATTTAAATCAGAAAAGTATGAAGAATCTATTATTTCCCATTGAAAAATGTCTTGCAATTGTTAATACCTGAGCTAATACCTGAGTTAAAAGTAGATATGCCTTCTTTCTAATTAGAATTTTTGCCTGGCTACAGATTCCACCCTTATGTTATTTTTATCCCCAAGACTAAGAGTCCTTTGGCACCTGGTGTTTTTCTCTTATGACTGTACATCTGTATTCCAACATTTAATTTTTTTAGAAGCTGAACAGATTGGCTTCATAGAATCTAATCATTGTATGGCACTTTATCCAGTTCCTGAGTAGGAGCTGAGGGGCTTTTTGAGCACCATCTCCAGAATTTCAGTATTCTGTGAGAAGTGTGGACATCAAAAGTAAGTTAAATATTCCAATATTAGTGTCACTCAAACTATATAAGGGACTATCACCTCCTGAGACTGTGCCCTGTGGGCTGCACTGAGCCTAGAGCATCCCCTGCTGCTTCGGGCTCGGGATGGCACTCCCAGGCAGGGACCTGGCTGTGCAGCTTGTGGTTATGTATTTGTCTTGGTCCATAGGAAGCAGTCTTTTATTCCTTAGGTGTTGTTTATTCTTATAAAGAAGAAAAAAATCCAATCTAATCTTCAAGTTTGAAACTGTCCCAGGAAAAGGATTTAGTGTTTTCTCACAGCATTTCCATCCTCAGTCTCATCTCCTACAGCCATTTTCTAAGAGCCCTCTGTACAAAACAGATGAATATGTAGGAAAGAAGAAGGATACAGAATAAACTCTCTTGCTGTATTTTTTATCCCAAGATAGACTAACAGCAGCTGTGCCTATAATGTCCTATCCAGGAAAAATACGGATGTCCTTCTCTAAGGAGTAAATTTTCAAAAGTTATTTTCTCCCATTTCCTGATTCCACAGGGTAGGCTCTCTTTAATTCCCACTTATTTAAATCAGGGTGTTATATTTATTCAGATAAAGCCCTTGGGGTCTCTTGCATAACAGAAGTGTTTTAGTGGTTGCATTTCCCAACAGAACATGTTGAAGATCTTGTGTGTGAGTAATCAGTGACATAAAATAGCTGCTCCATTTCCATGACTATGGACAAGTCTTGTTCTGATTTTCCTGGTTCCAGGCACAACATGCTGGTTTATCACTGCTGAATGGGGAAATTCGCTCCATCTGTCTTCTGATTCTAGCTGCCTAGAGATATTATTTCCCCAAAGACCATTTATTTTATATGTTTTTGTTTCACCCAATATAAACACAAGTAAAGTTGCACTGCAAGGAGTGAGTACTGCTGGAAACATTAACAGCTTTAATAAGGAAATTAGGGCAGGTTTGAGGGTTTGTAGTTCCTGCCGTGCACAGGTCCAATTGAGATGCAGCTTGAATTAAATGGGCATTTGGGGAATTACTAAGGTAGGTGTGACAGCAGTGAATCAAAATTGTTCTTGACAGGGAGGGTAAACGGAAGGAAAACAGCTGTAGGTGTAATATTACCAACCCTTTTCCTTTAGTCCTGGAGGAAAAGATGTGTTCGTGACTTTATTCTGCATTGCCTCCTGAGACAGGCTTCCCAAGGTATGAAAGTGCATTTCTAGTGCTGTCACTGGGATTTATCCAGACCATACTGCAACTGGTTCCTTCATTCACCTTAAAGAAACAAAGAGTAACACATTTTTACTGTATATCAACTGCACTGCATTTCCCCACCACAACATCTCGGGGATACCTTCAGTATCTACCACCCATTACCACCCCATTAGGTACCTCCTGATCCACCCTACCCTCCTCTCTCATTCTTCCTGAGAGTTTTATAAGTCTTGTTTGATTTTCTCTTTGATTGCAATTTTAATTTATTCTCATTGGAAGCAGCAATGCTGGTTTTTAAGTGATGTGGATATTTCCTGACCCATAGTATACAATAAACAGGTTTTACCCTGTGCAACTAGATGGAAGATTAAAACCATGCTTTTGTTAGCAAGTTGAAGCACAGGCTTTAGCTAAATTATCCCGAATGCCTTTGCCTGACCATCTGTTTCCAACGGAAATGAATCCTTGGCTTTAATTATAAACCTCTTATGAATATTATTTTTTGTTTTCTTTTCTAACCCACTCTGCCCTTTTGGAGACTGGTTGAACTCCCCTTGTGTTGTCTGAGAGGTGGGTAGGATCACCAGCATGGCTGATACTGTGATTCATTCTTTTAATTAGCCTTCACATTAATAATTTTAAATCTGTTTATTCACTTGCTGCAAGTCAAAGCAAAAATCTGTGTTACCAAACTGTGTTTAAAAATTTGCTACAGATACTGTGTTATGAAGCAGTCTAAGTACAAACATGTTAAACCATATGGAAAATCTACCCCAATTGTTCCAATGTTTAATTACCCAGATCATTAGAAATGTGCACCCTCTTTCTAATTGTTTCTTCAATTCTAATTTCCTGATCTAGCCCTCAGATCATCTTATAATTCTTTATGTTCCACATGAAGGAGTGCATAGTTTGATACCAAACACAAAAACCTCCTACTCCAGATGCAGTTCTCCAACAAAGGATTACTCATCCCAATAAGGATTTGTCATTTAAGTGCTTTGTAGTTTATGATTTTTTTTTTTCCAAAGAAAGGTTGAAGTACAACCTTTGGAAAAAAGGGGAGGTGAGTCAGGGTCTGTTTAAGGAAGCTGTTAAGCGGTGCAGGAGAAAAAACAGAGAGGCAAAAGCTCCATCTGAGCTTTTGCCTAGCTGTTTCTGTCAAGGACAATAAGAAATGTTTCTATAAGTACATTAACAGTAAAAAGAGAGGCAGTAACAACCTCCACTCCCTATTGGATGCAGAGGGTAACATAGTAACCAAAGACAAGGAGAAGGCAGAAATACTCAATGCACACTTCGCCTCTGTTTTTAATAGCAAAACAAACTGCCCGCAAGACAACTGGATCACCAGTGGCATGGAAGGAGCTGGGGTGCAGTATAACCCCCTTGTAATCCAAGAGGAGGTAGTCAGAGACTTGCTGAGTGGCTTGGACCCTCATAAGTCTATGGGACCAGATGGGATCCATCCGAGGGTGATGAAAGAACTAGCAGATGAACTCGCCAAGCCACTCTCCATAATTTACCAACAGTCCTGGCTTACTGGTGTTGTGCCACAAGACTGGAAATTGGCCAATGTGACACCCATCCACAAGAAGGGTAGGAAAGATGA
>WEKX01028480.1:64578-89986 GCA_013390025.1 Pitta sordida | reverse complement strand
GGATGTTGAGCTGCTTGAGAGGGTCCAGAGAAGGGCAACGAGGATGGTGAAGGGACTGGAGGGCAGGCCCTATGGGGAGGGACTACAGGAACTGGGATTGTTCAGCGTGGAGAAGAGGAGACTCAGAGGTGATCTCATTGCTGTTTACAACTACCTGCAGGGAGGTGGCAGCCAGATGGGTGTGGACCTCTTCTTTCAGGCTGACGACACCAGAACGAGAGGGCACAGCCTCAAGCTACGCCAGGGGAGGTTTAATCTTAATGTTAGGAAGCGGTTTTTCACAGAGAGAGTGATTGCACATTGGAATGGACTGCCCAGGGAGGTGGTGGAGTCACCGCCCCTGGAGGTGTTTAAGAGAAGACTGGATGAGGAGCTTAGTGACATGGTCTAGCTGGGGGGTGTGGGGCTGGATGGTCCTGGGTCCCTTCCAGCTCGGAGTGGCCTGCTAGACTGTGAGGGAACTAGGTTGTGCTACCGCTCTGGGATGGGCTTTCAGTCTCTGTACCGGTGTTAGATGGTGAGTTGGACTAGATGATCCTTGTGGGTCCCTTCCAACTCATAATATTCTGTGTTATTCTGTGTGATTCATTTGAAATTAAATGGAGGGTGAGGAGGAGGGCACAGGGAGCACTGGGCTGGGGTGTCAGTGGAGTCCTTACTATTGGTAAGATCCTCTCTGGAGTTCTTCCCCTTTACCTGGTTAAGGATTGGGAAGGGAGGTATTCCCATCTGTGCGGTGCAGGGCACCAACTCCTTTTAATGACCAAGAAAGAAAAGGGAAACCCACCAAATTACACTCCCCAGCACCGTTTCCAACTCTTCTGGAGAACTTGGCCCTTGCTAGTCAGCAAGAAGACCTTGAGCAAGAGAGGAATCTTTTCCTGCCAAGCTTTCTTCCCGACCAAAGGCCAACTTGTAGGAACGTGGTGTGGTGATGAGTCAGTGAAAGCTGTTACCCGACATCTCCAGAGACAGCTGCATTTATTGCTTCATCCAAGAACCACCAAGGTGGGGAGGTATTGAAATCCTCGGGTATTTGCTGGTCTTCGCCTAAATTTTACCCCTGCTAATTTCAGTTCTCATCCGTCCTCATCAGCTGCTGGTTCTTGTGAGTTTAGCTCACTCTCTTCAAAGGATTTCCAGCTGAGAAGAGTACCAACCTCTTGATCTTCTTGAAGATGTTTTCTCTTCAGAATGACCAGAGTAACTTTTATCAAAGCATCCTTTATTCAGATGTTTCCATAACCATGGCTTTATTTGAGTTGCCATCCCTGGAGGCATTTAAAAGATGTAGATGTGGCACCTGGGGACCTTGTTTAGTGGTGGGCTTGGCCATGCTGGGAGAAAGGTTGAACTTGGTATTAGAGGACTTTTCCAATCTAAATAATTGTGCAATAGTATTATGAATTTCTCTAAATCCCAAATTCTGCCATCATAGCACTCGCTGCCACTGTCAGATCAGCCAGTGGGTTTCCTTCCTGTAAGATTTCACTGTAGTAAGTGCTTGTACAGAAAATGTATCTACCCTGAATGTTTTCTGCAGCCTTTAAAAGAGTCCTGAGAAGGTTTATCTGTTACTTTATTGAATGAGAGAGGCAGTATCTTCTCACTGAACCCTTCCCCCCCATTTCTGTACTAAGTTCAATGAGTGAAAGTGATTCACTATGATTCATTCTCATTCCCTCCCAAGCTGTGTTCTTCCCTGAAAAGTACAATATATTTTTTCAGATTCTCCATTAATTCTGTGGCTGTGACTTCTTGCTCCTGCATTTCTCATGTGAAGAACAGACACCTGATGAGCATGAGAGAAAAGCTGGATTGTACTGGAACTAGCTCTCTGCAGCTCTGGGAGAATAATAACCAGCTCTTGGAATAAGGGGCGATGCTCAGAGCATTGTTCAGCTGGACCTTAAAGTTTCTGGGCCATGAAATGCTGAATAATAGAATGGGAGAAGAAAGAGATGGAGGATAACTACAGAGTTTCCTGCAAATGAAGGCTCTGGCTTTACACACTCAGCCTCCAGGGGGAAAAATAGATAAAATTGGCTCATAAAGCAGGAAAGATGTTGATTCTTCATCCAGTTTCAAAACAAAAAAGCACAAACAACAAAAGCATTCAGCTGGATTTTCACACCTGCAGCTGACTGTTTAAAAAATGTATTCTCAATTATGAGAATACATATATGCCTATGTCTATATTTATATATACATATATATGTCTATATTTAGTAAAAACCCAGATATTTAGGCAACAAATGATAATCCAAGAGACTTGTAGGCATTATCATATTGTGTTAGTGAAGTTAAGTTGTATTAAGCATCCTGACCTTGGAATTTGGCATCTCTATTTTTCCATCCATAAATCCTCCTAAGTCACAGGATGTCTATGGCTCACATTCTACCTACCATCCTTAAGAAACAAAGCTTGGGATACTTGTTCCAGGTTCCAGCTGCTGTGCCTGGGGATGTGAAAAGCATGCTCAGGCTCATTAAATCTGCAGGACTTGGAATCTGTGCCCATGGTGACACCACAAACAATATTCTATGTGAGACCCAAGCACTGGAACCCTTGGCATAAAGTGCAGCACATGCAAGAGCTCAGGAGAAGTTCCAGAGCCGAGTCCAACATGCCTCCTTGTTTTTCAGCTGCTGACAAAGAGGTGGTTTTTAAAAAAACAAAAAAAGTCAGAAATGAAACAGATGTCCTTAGGGAAGCTGGAGATGGAAATATTTCTCATGTGAGCCATCGTACACACATGGGCTGGAAGCGGCTTTGGGAGGTTTCTCCAGAGACCAGAGACCTTTCCTGAAGGTCATGGGGAGCAGACCTTTTCCCTGCCTTGAGTTTTGTGGGTAAAACATGATACAGTTCTTGATGTGGAACTTTTAGATACAAACAGGATAACATCTTACAGGACATTTCCCCAGGCTGAGAGAGGACGGTACTCTTTTAAAACACGGATAAGGCAGCTAGGCTACTGTGCCACTTCAGTTGTTTCCAGCTACAGGCAGAGATCCAGACACATTCTGGATTCTGAAAGAAAGAATCCTTCCCTTTCAGCCTGCTCATTTTTTGAGCTTAACACAGCTAACCTGAAACACTCTGTTACTTTTAAACTCTGCTTCTCATTTGTTTTTTAATTGCTTTCATCTAAGGTGTGAAATTCCAAGTCGCTGCGAAAAAGCTGCCCTAGGAATATTCTTGGCAATGCTGCAAGCAGAAAGTACAGGAAACCTCACAAGAGAGTTTGTTCCAGCAACACTGCCATCCATGTTTCACAGCTGCCGGGACATCCAGAGCAAATCCAAACATTAGCTTTTCCCTTCAACAAAGCCTTGCTCAGGCACAAGTACCCAGCGTTAAGGGCCAGGCTGGATGGGGCTTGGAGCAGCCTGGTCTCGTGGATTATTCCTCCAAGGGATAATGGAGGAGACACGAGGCTGAAGCCTGAGTGCCCCTGGAGAGGCCAAGCCATGGTGACTTTGCCATGAAAATACCAAGGCCTTGAGTGCTGGAACAGCCTAAGAATTTTCAGGGAGTAAATGCAATTCAGACTGACTTCACTCTGTGTTTAAAATCTGCCTTTCCTGAATGACACAGAACCTCAGCTTTGGCTTCTATGTACAGTTGTTAGAGCTCCTCAGGGGGCCCTAAAGGGAAGGGGATACAGGTAAAATAGCCGAAGGTATACACTGAACCATGCACTGACGTCATTGCTCATCTGTTTGGCTTTAATCTCAGTTTTCCTTCAAGTTTGCAACACAACTAACACTATTTAGGCTTGTTACTTTCAGAATTATTTTGGGTTTTAGGTAGTAGAGGTGATATTTATTGCTATGACTGAATTTTCTCATTTTTTCAATTGGAAATGACAGATATTGTTTCCTAATCCTGGCAGCTGTAATAACCACATACCCCTGAACTTGCTATTTAACCCACTGGTGTTGATTTAGGAAAAACCATCAGAGAAGTAGTTTAAATAAAACCTGGTATAGCACTGTGATTGTGGATACATGTGAACACTGAGGTGTGTCATGAAATAGTTTGTCAGTAATTTTTATGCAGAACTCTGACTTACTATTTTATAATGTATATTAGTGGAATAATGTGTATTTCCTGAGGTGAATTACGTCCTGAGTATAAATTCTGTGAAAATGCAAAGAATTTGCGCTCAATAAATTAGAACACTGCAAGCCAGAAAAATACAGTAAATGGCCAAATGAACTAAGCTGGTGAATTTACTGTAAGAAAGTGTAATCTCTAAGTAAGAATGAGTGTTGAGATGTGAAATCTAACTGGCACCAGGTTCAGTCATTAAAAGTTGGCCTCAGCATTAAGAATAAATCACATATAGAAATGTAATTTTGGTCCAGTTCTGTCCCAGCTTTTGAGGATACAACACAAACTCCCCAAAGATATTCTAGAGCTTGTCTTTTTGCGGGGGGATGCCTCAGCTCTAATTGGATTCAGAGAGAAGTTAACAAATAGCATTTCATTATAGCTACATCAAAGGCTTGTGTCGAACAGTGCAGGTAAGTAAAAATGGAATAAAAGTCAACTATCAGGCTTCTGAGACAACTTCCAAAATATATTAAACCTAAGAAAATATAATAGGTGCATTCTTAAGGTATTTCAGGAATAGAAGATACCATTTTCTTGCAACAAGTGACTTTACAACGAAAGTTAGTAATCATGTAGAAGGGCAAGGTATTAACAAATACTTGATTGCACTAAATAATCCTCTTTAAAATTTTTCCTGATTGTCCTGACCTTTTCTTTTTCTCACTTAGCTGATCTGCATGTTATTAGTTGCTGATCTGCTTGTTATTAGGTGCTAGTTGAAGTGGGTGTAAAAACAATTAAAAACCAACTCCCAAATCTTTCAGGATGACTAAAGTAAAACCAGATGAGAGTTAGAAGACAGCTATGCAATAGGATTGACTATTCAGGAAATAATATATAGCAAGTTAAAGAGAACACTGGGGAAAACATAGGGGAGAGAGAGAGTACATATTTTTACCAGTTGTTATGTTATCTTCCCTGTGAAATATGAAAATCAGTTAACTCATGAGGCAGGGATATAATTTATTCAAATTAAATATATTAAAAACAAAAGACACTTTATAACCTTTTTTCTCCCAGAGTGGGAGAGAAGCATCACGAAGAGGGAACATGTGCTTTCATCTTTTGCTAAGGTATTACTTTTATTCTTTCTCCTTTGTTTTCCTTGAATGTAAAACAAATAGTGCGTGCAGAAAATGGAGGTCAAGGAGTAAAGAGAACCCAAGTCCAAAGTGAAAGCATCCCCTTAATGCAGCAGAAGCCCCAGGCAGCCTGGCAGAAATTGGTGTTCCGGAGCGCAATAACCAAGGGAATGATGGAATAGGCTGATGTTACCCAGTACTTGCACCCACCATGTGTGCTAAGTGTATTCTAATATTATTTTCATATATTGCATATCATCAAGTGTTTTTTCCTGGTAAAGTGTGGGAGTGGTGATGTTTTTCAGCAGTTGATCATCCTTAGTAGGAGAAATGCTTGGAAAAAGTTGGCCTGTTCAGTTGTAACACTGAGAAATTTCCAGGCAGGTGAGATGTAGAGGCACTCACCAGGCTGTAAACGCTGATTCTTCTTTACCAAACAACCGCAATATTTCTGCTTCATATCTGCATGTGCTCAAAGCACAGCTTTACATCCTTGAAAGATTCCCTTCCACTTTCCTCCAGCAATACCTCGGCAATCCTTGGGAGCAGGCTCTTAAAATGTCATTTCACCTCCTGCACACACGAGCACCCCTTGGAACAGAGAGAGTTCACTGAGTTCTGCAGGTGTTGGGGTAGGTACAACCTGGTGCAGTGTGACATGGTCACCAAACAGGTGCTAAAAACACTTACCTACAAAAAAAAATATCCACTATTGCTCAGAAAGTATCAGCACAGACCAGTAAAACTACAGGGTTTTTTCATAACTTGGCTGGAATCACTGTAATGACTCTCAGCATGCAATAATATTTTCCCCTTGGAGTTTGGAGAGTAAGACTTAAGAGAGCTGAAATCCTGTATTATTCTGGGCAGCTGTAAAGGAAAGTATTTTGTATTTGGTCAAGAGGAATTGCTGGAGTGTGTATTTTAAATTTTGAAGTGTTCACCAAAATGAAGTGGTCTAAATTGAAACTATCATAGTTGTTCATGAGCTTTAGTGTTTCCTTTAGTTTGATCAAGGAGAGGGGAATTTAATTCTAAAAAGCCAGAATTATAACACACATAGTTTACTGTCTTTGCACTCTTTTAGTAAAGTGATTATTGTACCTTTTATCCATAGAAAATATGTTTCATTCCTGCAAATTTCAGTGGAGCAGCTTTTGAGTTTATGTGAACTATCAGGAGTCCTTAGGCTTTCCGGTTTTCATTGTGTTGCTAAGTTGTTGAAGCCTAAAGCTAAAGAGAACTCCTGCATGCAGGGATAGAGACAGTATTGAAAAATAGTTAGAGTCAAGAATAAAAAGATATTATGTAATATCAAGAATGTAAGAAACTGCCTTTATAGAAAGGGAGAGAGAATGAATATACAAGTGGCTTAAGTGCTCTTTTATTGCCTTGATTGCTCCATTTCAGCAGCTGGTATGGCTGTTAGAATCCTTCTATTGTTTACATTAAAAGGAAAGGAGGGAAGAAACAGGAGGATATCGGGGGCGGGGGGGGAGGTGGGACATAATAAAAGAAGGAATAAAATTAAAGCTGTCAGGAAAAGAATTAGTCTTTCTGAGTACAGTAATTCAAATGGGCCATAAATGGGGTCAAATAAAGATGAGTGCCAAGAACTCCACCGAACACAGTGTGTGCTTGTTGTCCTGTGGTTTTATGGTTTAATCTCACTGGCTTTTCCTGGGAAGTGCCCCATATGCCCTGGTTATTCCTAGTGACAGCTGCCATTTGGTAGTCGCTCCAGGTGATCACCTGCCCAAGCCTGCTGTTCCCAGCTCTTCCTTGTTCCCACAGGCCTTTACCTGCAGGTCAGAACTTCCCCTCTGACCATCAGATCCTGGTGTCAGATAGGGAATGGTCACAGACCGCTTATCTTTATCTCCCCACTCTGCCTCCAGGAGAGGAAATGATAGTGCTTTTTTTCACAACCCATCATAAATCTGTCACTTTGGGAAAAAAGGGAAGGAGTTAAATTAATTACTCTGATATTGATTCCCCTTGGCCAGATTCATTAGAGGATCCTCTCCCTGCATAAGGCCCCAAATACCGCCCTGGGTAAAACCTGGCAGAGAAATGCATCGCCTCCACCAAAGGACTCATTCATATTTCATTGTTTTAAGTGGTTTTCTCTGTAAATATTTCATAGATGATGTATATGTCCAGATTAATATCGAAGCAGAAAACTTAAAAAAACAGTGACTGCAAATTTTCAGGGCTCCTGGTAAACATTTTTAATCAGAATAGACCAGCTTGCTCCTAGCACAAGCTGCCTGGGTTTTTACAAATGGTGAGCAGTTGCCTAAATACCAACATCTGTCTAAATAATTGCCATTAACAGACTGTGTTAATTAGTCAGTGCTTGCACACAAGCCTATAGCAGTGGCTCACCTGCACCCAAGTCTGATTATTCACATCAACACCTATTATTTCAATCCAAAATGGATTTGTATCTCAGGATGCAGAACAGAGGAGGTGTCCATTCATTTCTTCCACTCTTCTAATACTTGACAGCAAAACCACTATCTGGCTGCTTATTTATTATTGTTACAGCTCCGTTACACTTCACCTGGTTCAGAGACACCCGTGTGCTCCAGGCTTGCTCTTTATGGAGAGGGTGCAGGTGGCTGCACGGTAAGTAAAGCTGTAGGAACTCACAGGAACAGTGACCCAGGAAGAGTCTCATGTGGTAATTGATAGCAAACCAAGACATCAGGCTTTTTATCCTGCAGAGGCCATCAAAATTAATTGTGCTTGAGCACAAACTGTTGAAAAACTAAATCTCTTCAGGGAAGGATTTGTGGAAGTGCAGTATTCCTCAGGGAACCATGCAAATCTGCATTGCAATAGCCTATTTCCTGAGCTTTCCTCAGGGATCACAGGGAATTTATAGGAAGGCTATATTTTTTTGTAGTCACACCACCTTTACCAGCTGCAGCACAAAATTCTTCCTGGAATGACTATATTCCACAAAAGCAATTACAGAAAATACTGGGGTTCTTATTTTCATTTCTTTTAGTTGTACCACAGAGACAAATTCTGCCTAAGAAGTACCCAGAGTGTGCACATGCTGTGATGGAGAAGAGCCTCCGTGTTTATCCTTTGTGCTGAGAATATTTGGAAAATGCTATCACGCTTTCGGGATGTTTGGAAAATGCTGTTGTTTGCCTACACATGTATGCAGCTGAATTGGAACGATGTCTGTGATTTCGCAAGAAATACTAAAAAGAGAATTGACTTGTGCCTGTGCTGGGTGGGACTCGATACCCAAGGCCACAACGACCAGAGATTTAGTTCTTACTTTTATCTCTTCTAGTGTTGCTGCCTGGGAATTCACTCCTTTTATCAATGCAAGGGAAAAAGCTCTTTTCTTTTAAAGCAGCAGCACAGTAAAAGGAAGCAAAACCTGACCTCATTTGTTGGGAACAGGGCTGAGATGAACTGCAGCTCTGACCTATTTCTCCAGAGTCACAATTATCTGCTGTAATGGTACCATTTTACTTCTTAAATCCTGGATTATTGTAATTTGAGATTTAGAGAAGTTACTGTCTCTGGTTACAGGCCTTGGTCCTTCAGGGGCGAGGCAGAATGAAGGATGAATGAAAACAGTGAGGGAGCAAAGACAAGGCACGGGATCAAACCATAAGGAACTGGTAATTTGTATTTTAATGTTTTTATAAATCCGTATCATTTACTAAGTTATCTTTGTAATCTGCATAATTTTGTTTCTTTTCACACATCTACAAAATGTATTTTTGTTTACACATATATATTTATATGTATGTTAAAAGAATTAACTTCTCTATCCGTATGTCCCCCCTCCCGGGATGATCTAAACCAAGCTCACGTGGTGGGAGGATCTGGGATTTGTTCATTTGTCTGACAGGCTGCGCTTTGCTGAGACAAGATCAGCCTCTCTCTGCACCATGGGAATGATAAATATAAAAAAACTTGAAGAAATCAAGTTCTTAGACATTCAGAACCAAACCCCTTGGTGATAGAAGTTGACATAGCTGCCTTTAAATCAATTTAATACTTGCCTAAATCAATGGAAGGAAAGTGAATTACATTGCATGAGGATCTGGTATTTATAATCTGATTTCATTTTTTACTTATTACCTGTGTATCCAACCTTACACAACTAATTTTTCCCCCTTGAGTTTTATATTTATCTATATCACCAAAGTAAACAGAAAATATGTTATGTTTTCCTAAAGCCAAATTTCCTTAGTAAATTTTCAATTTTCAGTACATATTATTCAATCAGTGGCCATGGTTGTTTGGTCAAAGGCTGGGCTCGATGATCCTGGAGGTGATTTCCAACCCTAGTGATTCCACGACTCCATGATTTTTGCTGGTTTACTGTTAGAATTGTTCACATCAACACTTTGCTGGTAACAAACACCGAGTCCTGCCAAGCCAGACACACAGACATTGTGAGTCAGGTCCTCACAAAGCACAGGATCAGCTCTAAAACATCAGGGGAAAACCCAAACAAACAGAACCAGCTCATACCATTTTATCTACCCTCTGCTTTCTGGCACACTTTATGCTTTGCCCCAGCCCATAAACCGTGACAAAACACTGAACACCATGACTCTTCTGTCTCACTGTTCTGTGCCGAGTGATATAAAATTAATTCCCCACTGTCCCCCGGAACAGTGCCCACACCACTCAGGCCATGCATTTCTCCCTGGCTGGACTGATTCAATCCTCTTGGCTTTGCCTGCCTTCAGTTTTATGGGAAATTACTCCCTTTTTGCTCACAAATCTACTCTGTAATAAAATGGTTGTTCAGCCCTGCCAGGGGAATGCCACGAGCACCAGCCACGGAATACATGGATTTTAGAGAGCACAAACCCTGCCATGGCTGCAGGAGGCTGGGGTCAGGCAAGGACAGCTCCGCATGAAATCGCTCGTAGTGAGGGGTCTCATTGGCTTTTGGATTCCTGCGTGGAGTCATTAAGTTTTGCTGTG
The DNA here is from genome assembly GCA_013390025.1 of Pitta sordida. Lineage (NCBI taxonomy): Eukaryota > Metazoa > Chordata > Aves > Passeriformes > Pittidae > Pitta > Pitta sordida. The sequence continues at coordinate 79,807 of WEKX01028480.1, read as the reverse complement.
GGGGAAATGGTGCTGGGTGAGGTTTGGAGGAGGACGGTTATGGCTCCATCCCTGAGGGCTGACACGCAGGCTCAGCATCTGGCAGCCTGGGATAAGGATGCAGGGGGAGCACGAGGGTTTGGAGCAGCATCAGGAGCAGCTCTGGGAGAGGCAGCCGAGAAAGATGAAAAATTGCTGCTCTTACTTAAGTGACTCAAACAAAGCAGCAAAGAAGGGATTGAGATTCCTCTAATGGGAAGTTTTGGAACAGAAGCGAACGGAAGATGTTGCCATGGTTTGCTCCAAAATGAGACAGAACATTTTCCTTACTCCCAAAGGATGTGCATTGGGAGCAGGTGACAAGTGGGTGCCTCAAAAGAATAAGAGAGTTTTGATATAAAATTGAGAAGGTGCACTAAAGTCTCCACCAGTAACAAACTATAAGAGTAAAACAAGCATTTTCCTCATTCTCCAAACAAAACAACTCAGCAACGGCATTGAAAAGGCAGATGAATAATCAAGTCAGTCTTGGTTCTCAGCTCTCCATGGAATTTCAGGTACTCTTGAAATCTTGTGGCTCACAACAAGGCAGGAGCATGGGCATTTCTTAGACAGGACCTTTTAAGAATTTCCTTCTTTTGTCTATGTATACACTAAGATGTGCTCTACTATGTCATCAATTCTATAGTTGTTATGATTATTATCATAATCAATTCCTTTACTTCCCTATAAAATATATAGTTAGGTTCAAGGTCAGGAAAATGTCCAATATTTAGCAATTACTCGATATTTATTGAAGTAAAATTCCTAATAACACCGACAGAGGTCTTAATAGAGACTGAAGAGGGAAATTAGATATAAAGATTTTATGAGGGGTAAGAATCACCAACCGTGCATTAATCTAATACAGCCAAACAAAAATATCTATCTCCCTCTGTGTAGTTGTAATGTAAGTACTAATTGCCTCTTACATGATGCAATATTGAATATTAATTACTCTTTCCAGGCTTTGCATCAAATCTGGGCTATAAATGGTATCCCATAGACATTTTTTTCAGTACTTTCTCTCCACTTTCCTACAACTGTAGTAACACTAATTCCTTGCGAAGGAAAAAAATAAATATGCTTGTTAAAATGTATCTTCATTTGGATTTATTAAAACTTAGAGTACCTGACTAATTGTATTAATAATTGACATCACTACATCTAACCCCCCCCAGACTAACTTTATAAAGTAGTAAATAGGTTGCGAATTTTGAATCAGATCTCAGAGCATAAAACTTTGACCAAAAAATTGCACTTAAACTATAGAACTTCTCAGGTTTAAAATGATGCTTAAAACCAAATACATTTAAAGTCTGTGTCCAGCTCTCCCCTCTCCTCACTTTTTCCCTGCTAGCTCAAAGGTAATCTGGGAAGAAGAGGAGATAAATATTCTCTTCACCCTCTGTTATCTGACACTGGAAGAGAGTCCATGTCTGACCAGTAATGAGAAAATTAGCAGCATCTGGGCCATAAATTGTTGTCCTCAAATTTACAAAGCTGGTACAATTTTAAAGGCAAAACTGATAATGCCCTATGTGGAAATGGCCACATGCCCCAAGAAACAGAGCCTCATCTAAGCATTAAAATACCAAACAGATGGAGGAACCTTTCAGAACAATATGCACAGGGAAAAAATTGCTGAGAAATACAAGGTAAGAAAACTCTGCCAAGCTCAACAAGGCCAGAGAAAGTGTTAATGACCTGAGGATTATCTTTTCCAAAACTACAGAAAAGACACAACTGTGAAGAAAGATGTCCTCCTAACACAAACATCCAATCAGGAAATAGCATATACCAACATGGGATTATCTCCCAAAAGATGAAATTGGAAAGGATTTCCTATCCTAATTACACCAATTTTCTAAGGATCAAATTTACACAAAATATCCTAAAGCTGACTTGACAACTCCACAGAAAAAAAAAGGGAAAATAAAAACCAGACCCAGATGTTCCGTGTTACGGGCGACTTCATATTAACGAATCAGACACATTATATAAGCAAAGGACCGGGGAAAAGTACCACATGGAGGTCATTGAAGGGCTCAGGGTTGTGATGGACACTGGGAAAACACAGATTATGGGATGGCTCCTGCCTCCAGGAGCTGAAGTGCTGAACAGAATTTGCATGGGGAACCACTGCTTGGTATAAATGTTCACAGGTTCACAGGTTATTCTGAGTTGGAAGGGGCCCACAGGATCATCTAGTCCAACTCCCAAGTGAACGCCCACCCGGGGATCAGACCCACCAGTGTGGAAGCACGGGCGCCACGCTTTATCCATCCCTGCTGTGCTGATCAAGTCCTGATTATAGGGATTTCTGGTGCTGGGATACATCAGAAGATGATGGATAGATGGATGGACGGGCAGATGAAGAGAGACATACCCTTTTTGGCAGAAGTAGAGAAGGTGGATCTCGCTGACTGCAGCAGATTGTGCTTTCAACAAATGTAAGCAGCATTTGGGTAGGAAAGCTGTGAATAATTTTTGATGTTTCTGCATTCTGTGTCATTTGCTCATAGGAGATGATTAAATGCCTCAGTACTGTCATATCTGAAGGTCAGATGTGGAAGCCTGTGAAGGTCCTCTCCAAATCCACACTTCCCACACACCTAAGGCATGTATGGATGCATCCTGGTGCCCTTGCCTTCTCTGCTGTGGGGGTACAAAGACACCTCCTGTGATTATCAGATTAGCAGGTCACTAATTGTCAGCACCCTATAAAGGCACTTCCACAAGGAAGGAACATTTGCATTTCCAGACCACAGGAGTTCCTGTGTGTGTAGGAGTGCATTGGGCACCCTGGCTATAAGAAGTGTCTGTTACTGAACAGGAGGTACACTCTGTACCCTGCAGGAGTGAAAATGGAGGATGTTTCTTCTCCAGACATCCAAGGGGAATGTTCTGCCTTGGCTTTGGCTCTCCTCTTTCCATCCTTCCCATAGATTTTATTTCCTAGCTCATGAGGGAAAAGCAATAGGTAAGGAAAGCCTAATTGAGCCAAGATTAATGCAGTTCCTCTGAGAATCAGAGAAAGATTTATTCTCTCTCTCCCTTCCACAGATGTCTTGTTAGGGACTCGGCCTAGCCTCACATATGTACTTTACTCATTTAGTACTTCCTTCTGGTCCTCTGGGAGAAGCCTCTCTCATGGAATTTATTGCCTTGGCTGCCCTGTTTCTGTCCATGTTATTAGTAAGACATATTGGATGCTCATGTGTTTGTCCTATGCTCAAGTGTGAGTGAAAAGGGTTTATCTATGCTGAGAAATATGTACGTTTGGCTTGGTGCAGCCAGGAGTTACCGTAAAGAAATCCTTGAAACTGGAGCCTCTGGGCTGGCAGGGAATGGAAAGCTTTGAAAGAGTGGGACCCAGCAGAGCTGCTGAAATAGAGCATTGAGCTCCAAAGGAATGGGCAGCCTTGGGATCCTGCTCTGTAATTTTCTTTCTCTGAGCCCACTCTCACCTTGGGCTGACAAGGGACATTAGCAAGTGATGGAGGAAGGAAATGCTTATTTTAAATACCTGGAGAACATAGGAGCTCAATTTAATTTATGTACGATTGACTTGGGCGAGAGGAAGGAACTTCAGCCAATCCTTGCATGAGATGTGTTTTGCTAACCTTGCCCTTGAGACAGGTAGATCACAATGTCCTTTGCAGTTCTTCCTGCAAAGGACACCCCATGGCATCACTGTAATGTTCTACTCCGAAACGGAGTATCTTCACCCATTTTCAGACTCAAAAACCTGTCATTGGCACCAATAAGCTCAAAACAGGGCCCTTTTCCCAGACAGCTGCATTGACTGCAATTCTCTGTACTTTTCTGTATTCAAAATGCTCTTTTCATTTTTATGTTTCAGCTTTCTCATGTACAACCTGGCCCTGACATTTCACGACTTCACATCTTGCCAAACATACACTTCCAGAGACAAATCTTATAGGGAGTTGTGTGTAATGCTCTTGGTCCTGCTTCCCAAATTGGTCCCAAACTGCCATGAACAGCGTAGGGAGCACTGGAAGATTTTGTAAGCTCTCAGTGTTTCAGCTCTGCCTCCACATGCATATTTTCATGCCCTTTGCATCCCTTTAAGTGCAAATGTTCACTTTGATTCGCTGCTATCACCTTTCCATTCTTCTGTTCCATGGGTTAGCCCATGCCTGGGAATAAAGGGAATGCTGTTGAACAGAGCAAGGAAATTGAAACAGCAATATTCATCTTGCTTTATTGTGACTTTCATTTCCTCCAAAGCCAGGCTGTTTTGTACCCTGTAGTTTTCTTTTTTTAGCCCAAGCTTGTGGTTTCAGGGGCATCTACTTCCAGTATTTTTATGAAGTCCTCAGTTGTCACTTTCTTCAGTTTAATTCTTTTTTCTCTCACACTTCATGTTGCTTAAAATTGGTTTTGGCTTGTGAAACTGTCTCTTAAACACCAACTAAAATATCCCATTATTCAGAGTTGGAAATGGGCTCTTGAGTTTGGGGACTCTTCTGTAATTTGTAGAAATCCTGAGGCTGTTTCAGCAGTAGGAGCCTGAGGCTGCCATCAAACTCCAGGTAGGTGTTTATACCTACTCTTAGTGCTCAAGGATGTTCTTGTTAAAGGAACTAATGGTGAATTCCCCTTTGTGCTTCAGTTTGCAGAGCTCTGTTCAAGACAGTGGCCAGTTTGTTGTTATCACCATTACCTACATTTTTTGTATTTACTGATATTACTTCCCTTCTACCCACTGGATTCTGACTCCAACCAGTGATTTAACAGTTAATTTATAAAGAACCCCCACAATTAAACAAACCCCCAGACCCAGCAGATGCAAGTGCTGCTAGCTCAGATGGGTGCATGTTAACTAATTAAAAATTCCATCTTCCCTTATGCTAAATGACTCCTTGATATTTTTCTGGTAACCTTGACTCCTGGAACTGATGTTTGCCTTTTCTTTCCTGTTTCTACTTTTCCATTCTGTGCTGGTTTAAGGGTCTCCTTACCAGTGCACCCTTGGCTCAACAGAACATGATAACTATCCAAGATGTCTTAAAACTTTTTACACAGCTAGTGGGGCACTTATGGCTTTTCTCTTCTCCTGGGGGACAGGGAGGATTTTAATTAGAATCCTTTAAATATGCTTCCTTTCTCTGTACTTCTGAGCTATGTGAAATGTTATTGGATAATTATGAGGCCATAACTGCTGATGTGCTCTGTTATTGATGCAGATTTGCTTATTAGCTCCAAAAAAACCACTCCTATACACCAACCACGTGTCCCTGTTTAAGGAATACCATTCACACTCCTTCTAGTTTGTCTTTTACTGTGAAATCTACAGTTAATCTCAGTCCATTGTAAGAACACACTAAACTCTCAGGTTGGGATGCTCAGTACAAATCTCCATTCTGTCATCCTCCAGATCAGCCTTCCAAGATCCCTTTCCAAGCCTGAAACCAATCCAGGTAAACAAACTGGCCTTGTGCATCTCTTCCTTGCCTTCAGAATCCCTGTTAGTCAGTCAATGTGTGCAGTGAACTAATCTTCCATCATTTATTTGTTTCCCTGTTTGAGCACTCTGATCACATTTAATACCTTTTGGGGGAAGGAAATTGGATGGTAATTTGGGACTTATTTCTGAACCAATGATGTTCATTTTAAATAAGACAATTCTGCTGCTGTGAGGAATTAATGATTGTTTTCAGCTCATGAATAGTCAATAGTATTTGAAAATTATTTCCACTGATCCATGTCCAAATGGAGAAGTGGCATTTCTCCTCTCAATGTGAGATCAATGCAGAGAATTTACTTTAATCTTCCCTAAGCTATGCAGCTTCCCAAACGAATAGTTCACAATCAGGCAGTTGGCAGGTCACAAACACCAGCCCGGGGGGGGTTGTTGTGGCTGTGAGTAAGTAATTTTACAGCAATTTTACTACAAGACAGGTCACCAAGAGACATTTTAACCTCAGCAATTATTTTTCCCAGTGCCAATGACATCATGAAAGGAGCCAGAAACTTATTTCTTTGGACAATTATAAGCAGAGATTGCTCTTGACCTTGATATTTATGGGGTCCCAGCCATCTTGCAGCAAGAGGTTATATGAGTCTCCAGAGCAAGCCTGCCAAAAGTTCGGAAAAGTTCCAAAAGAGCAATAATCCATGATTTCATTGTGCATGGCTAATTGTTTTTCCTGAAAGAAAAGCTCATGCTTGGCAGGTTCCTTTGTAACAACGAGATAGCAAAGGTTGTAAATCCCTGGACAGCAATTACTGCACAATCAATCTTGGTAAGTCATATATATCTGCCCTGGAAATGCAGTAATGCGCTGCTAAAGTCAGGAAAAAATGGGATTTGGGGCCTTGGTATTTCATCCTGAGCTGTCCAGGGAAACTTGAGTCTGTTTTTTAAGAAATGATTAGTTAGGAAATACATCAGAGCGACATATATCAGTGTACATATATGCAATATGTACACAGCAAAGTGGTCTGCTAGTTCACTGGTGGAAAAAACACGATGGACGTTATGTATATTCTTTTAAACAAAATGGGGGCAGAAACACAACTGTTCCCCACAGAAATAATTTATTTCTATCACTCCTTGTCAATGAAAGGAGCACACAGGTAAGAGGAAAAACACTGATGAATCAAAAATCTGGTATATTCTACTCTACTCATGCCGCACTCCAAACCTTCTCTCTCATGGAGAGGGAGGGAGGCTCCTCTTTTGGACGAAATCTCTGCTGAGTCTTGGCTGTTTCTAGTTGGGTGTCTGAGTACCTAGTTTCCCTCATCACTTGGAAATAGCTATTTGGAGATAGGCTTGGCTTTATCTTACTCAAGTGATGGTTATATGGGATTTGTGGCACCAGAATTTATCAGAATAAAGACATTTTTTATCTTTTAAGCAGAAATAGAGAAGTGCTGGTCAGACGTCCCCTCCAAATAATAATTCTAATGAGACTGAAACATGTAATGACAAGTAATATGTAGAATTTGGCTTTACCATATTTGAGAAAGAGAAAATCCAATCTGAGCAGCTGCCAGGGGATGGAACAGCCTGATCTGAACAGCCATTCGAGGATGACAGGGAAAGGGAAAACCTGTCTCCCGATCAGAGACTGAAACCAAAGACACAGAGAGGATGCAACTGCACTCTGAACACAGAAATGGCATTAACAGCATTTGGGGACAAGCTTAATGGAAATTAAAGGACAGCACTGGAGCAGAACAAATGGCTCCAAGCTGAAAATGGATATGCGTGGGCTGGCTATTAAGCAAAGTTTTCTAACTGATAATGTATTGGCTTGGAGTAGAATTTTAATCTGATTAGCAGAGGAAGATGAGAGGTGAATCCTGCCCATGTTATAAAAGGCTGATTTGCCCAGAAGCGTCCCTCTGCTCCTGCATGTTCAGCTCCTCCATGCCTAGAGCAAAGACAAGGCCTCCAGGCAGGTTGACCTGCAGAGGAATCAGGTAAGAGAAGCTGGAAAGAAAACCAAATAACTCATAAATTCCTTTCCGAGACTTCCTGCTGCCTCAAATGTTGTCATTCACATTGCAATTTCATAGGTTCAACCCATCCTGTTCTTATGGATCTAACTGAAAAAACTGGACTAGCAACTGCTCAGTTAGGTGAGCATATTTCTAAGTTAATTAGAGATGGGACAGAGAGCAAAGACATTTTCTCTGATCCAGGATCTCCTGTGGGAGCCCTTTCACTCCCTACCACTTTCTTTCTAAATGACCTCTTCAGTCTTTAATGGTGACCAGGTAGTTCCAAGCTCTCAGATAACTTCTCCAGAAGACTTGGCTGGAAAGCTGGTGATTAATCCCAGGCAGGCCCCCCTAAAACACCACCTTCTCAGTGATGAACTCATTACCTCCTGGCAGCATTTAAATCCTCTGGTCATGGCTATTGCAGCCACAGAGATCAATAGGCCTGTCATTATGAAAACTGGGATGTACTTCTACCTTGAATCTCCCTGCTTCCTTGTTATTCCTTTCACTTAGCATAACCTAAATTTCCAACTTGATAAAGATTTCAACTGACAGGCATTATTTTTAATGCCCATAACTTCAACCGTGGCATTTGCTTATAAATAATTTGTATGAAAGCATATGCTTTCCTTTTACAGAGACACAGGAGATAATTCCATTACCAGTAGTTCACTTATTGACATATTCATCCAGCTTTAAAAAAAAGAAAAAAAAAGGAAAGACTCTGAAAGGCAAAGCAAATATGCTGGGAAAAATATTAGGGACAGGTGTTCAACCCTACCCATTAAGAACACACTATGAGAAAGTGTCTCCACCAAAGGCTCCTGCCTCGTTATTATCTTGTGTCTTTTTCACACCAGAAACTTGTACTGTTTCTATGTGCTTCCCAAAGTGGGCATAATTGGAAAAGCCAGCACATTACTGGTACTTGATGGTTTAAATATTTTTTTTTCTGGGTTTGTTTTTGTTTTTTTTTTTTTGCTTTGAAAATAAATAAGCAAACCTTGATAATGAGGGAGGGCAGAGAACTGCATAGAACCACTTTGCTTTAATCATCTAGAAAATGTCTTATCTTCAAATCAGAGGTTACAAGGTCAAATAGATGTCTTCTTATTTTTCAGCTGAAATTGGGAAGGTGATGAAATAAATGACACAACTGCAGTCCTGTCTCAACATCTTGAAGTAAAGAAAAAATCTTACATCGTGGATGTAAGATCATTCCCCTGCAGGTGATGGGGGGTGTTCATGCATAAGCCATTGTTGTGTTTGCTTCCAGAGATGTTAGAGACAAATGCAGATGAGAGCTCCATTTTAACACTTGGGAAGCAGCTTTCTGAGCCCTTTGGCAGGGCTGTTGGACTAAACACAAAGCTTTTAGCTCTCTGAATCTCTCAGGATGCATTAATTCTTCACTCATAGGTTTGTCTCATATAAAGCTGCTTGAATGGCTTGATATTTTTTAAATGGTGGCTAAAGTACTATTGGTGTTCTGTACAAATCACATTAAGCCAGAGTCAGGACTTCCAAAGAGCAGGGACACCTTCCACTATCCCAGGTTTCTCCAAGTGTCCAGCCTGCCCTTGGACACTTCTAGGGATGGAGCAACCACAGCTTCTCTGGGCAACCTGTGCCAGGGTCTCACTTCCCTCATAGGGAGGAATTTCTTCCTGCCTGGATTTCCTTCTGCTGCTCCAGGAGACAAAGGTCAGGGCTTCAGAGGACGATGGTTTGAGGCAGCCAGGGGTTTCTTATGATCTAATGCTCGTTGGATCCTACCAATCCTTACTCACCAAGCAATCTTCTCTCATGTAAGTAGCTTTGAGCATCTGGCAATACAGGATTCTCTATCTGAGCATCAGATACATGTTTTCTGTGAGACAAAATGGGTCACAGTCATTTTTCTGTAAGTCTTTCACTCGACAGATCTACACCAAGGCTGAGATGGTACTCTGGGCTTAAGGATCATAGGTTCACAGGTTATTCTGAGTTGGNTTGGAGTCTGCCCATTTCTCTAGTCTGTCAAGGTCCCTCTGAAGGGCCCTCCTACCCTGCAGCAGTTTGACATTTGCCCCCAGCTTGGTATCATCCGCAAACTTGCGCATGATGGACTCAATTCCCTCGTCCATATTGTCAATAAAGATGTTGAACAGTGCCGGGCCTAACAGGTGGAAGCCTATTTCACTCTGCCAAGTACATTGCCAGCCATTCTTAAAGCTTATCATATCCAGTTCTTCTACACAGAAATGACACTCATTTTCCCATCAATAGAATAGCAGGCTAATTTAATGCAATCCATGCAATTTCTCTTTTGAACTCAGACAGGATTCAGGGATGTTCAGCCTGTTCCAGTTCTGAATGACTTACTGAGTTTTGAAGAACTATTATTTAAATCTTTCTTTGATTTTAACTTACTTTTTTTTGCCCTTTATATACAAAATTTGTGAAAATCAAGGTGATATCTTTTAAAGTATTTTCAGAAAGAAAACTTGATTGGTGTTTTCTGCCTAGTCAGGTAATTCCACATTGTCGCATTCCAGTTTTACGTTTTACACTGATTATTAACTTTAAATACTTTACAGTATGAAATATAAATGAGAACATGAATAGGAGAAAGAAATGAAATGACAAACCAAAGAGAAAACATTTCTAGGGATTTACACTCTGTGATTCAATAAGACCATGAAGGAATGTGGCCGGTTCTTTACTGCTTTAACTAACCCATGCAGGTGGCTCTGGAAATCTCTCTCCTTTTTTTTTTCTTTTTCCCCAGGAAGGACATCTCTCTATGGGTCAAGTACAGAGGGCTGAAGAACAACATTATCAAAAGGAAGCAACACACAAACGGAACTCTGAATCAATACTCAGTCAAGCCCTGTAATTATGCATCTCATTTTGTACTGATGTAAGTAGATCCCTAATTGTGAAGCAACTTGTTCCTAGGGAGAAGGGATGGGAGAGGCTGTGGTATCCCTGTAGACAGCAGCTGTTGGGAAGCATGACACAGTGAAGAGATGGAGAGTGTGAGAGGTGTAAAATGACAGCTGGTCTGAAATTAGGAAGTAGTGGGGATACACAGGGAGAGGAGAACATGGACCTCAGGAGAAGAAATTCTTTTAGAAGCGTATGTATGTGTGTATCTGTCTGTCTCTGGAGCTGACCCATCTTTATGTCAGATGAGAAAAGGAAGCTTCTGTGATGAAGAGTGGAAGTTGTCATCAGGCCATGGAAAATCTCTTCACAAATTCTTTATTTCCACACTGGAATTCAGGAACAGAGGAATGTAAGTTCAAGGTAGCTCACATGCTGCATCCTTTACAGTAGCTTATTTTAAAAATAGAAACCATATCTGATCACTCCTTTGGGTATAAGAGAAGGTTTTTCAGAAAGTTACAAGAACTTCTGGATCAGATTCTGTGGTGAGCAGCTCAAGTGGCTTAAAATGATCAAAACTCCAGTGAGTTCTTTCAAAAGACACTTCAGATTCCTCTGGGTACTTGTCTGTGCTCGAGTGGTCCCAGCATGACAAATATCCAGCACAAAATACTATACTTGGATTGGAGGACAGAGGCAACCACTTTTGGGGGGAAACTCCAGTGAAACCACACTAACACACCCCTATCACTGGAGAGTTAATCACACCACGTCAGTCAACGTGAACAGGAAAGGTAACACCAAATTATAGATACTGTTCCAAGGAAAGAGATTTGCAGAAGTGCCTGGCTGGAGACCACTTTGGTGTGAGCTCAGTCTCTGTGTGAGATGCACGTAAGATGTACACGCAGGTTTGCAGGAACACTCCATGGGGATTGGACATTGCTGGGAGTCAGGAAGAGCAAAGAGCATTGGCAGAGGCAGCATCCTGGCAGGCTAATAAACAGCACGTTACTCTGAATCTCATAAATCCCCGCGAAGTTCATTTATTCTCCTCTGAGAATGAAGAACTGATGTGAAGCCTCTTCTTGCCAGTTATTGTAGCACTACAGAGAGGGGTTGGACTTGGAGGCTGCTATTAATAGCAGCGAACGAGCCACTAATTGGGCAGTTATATAATGGCTTTGTTACGAAACCTGGCTTGGGTTTGACACCTTCTGTTTGAACAACAGTAACAAACCCCAACACATCCAGGAGTAGCAGTATTTTACATTAAATAAAGGCTGAATGATTACCAATGTTTTTTTTTTTTTTTTTAAAAAAGGGGGGGGGGGGGGGGGCAGGGGGAAGAAGGTCAATTCCTTTTCTCTGAATTCCACCGGGAGTGAGCTGGGAGTGAACCATTCCACAGACCTGCTGTTCAAAGGGATACTTTAACGTAGCTTTCTTTAATAGCAGCACTGCAAATACTGACAGAAAAATTCCAAGCAGCCTGTTTCTGCGACTTGTGAAGTCTTAGAAAGTGCTTTTCTCACTTAAAAAACTGGTCTTGGCATGAGTCCTGACAGAACATAGTTTAAGGAGAAAGAAGGATCAGAAAGTAACTATGTGACACACACTGATACAAGTCGTGCACGAGGATGAGACACAGATCTCTACTCTTGTAAATGAGAACAGACAGCCTAGACAGTTTAACATTTTTTAAGTAACTTTAAAAAAAAACCCAAATAAATAAATAAATAAATTCCAACACAAAAAACAACCGAGAGAAACAGATGGGGATGACATTTTGTTCCCTGCCATACAGGAGGAGAGAAAATTGCACTCCAGCAGGAGAGAAGCTTTTATCTGTGGTGGCCCTCTGCAGCGAGCCTATCCTTGTTATTCTGAAGGCTGGACATCACTGGTGCACTGGGAGCTTCTCATCACCAAACCCTCTAGTTGTGAGGCTCTTTTCCTTTGGATACACCAAACACAGCAACATACAGAGCCTGGAAAAAGAAAGATCCCTACTGAGGTTTGTAGTTGTATGAATACAATCATATATAAATATTATAAATATTTAATTTCAGGGAACTGGCCACAGATACTACACTCAGCTCTGCTAACTCTGAGTTATTTTGCACTGCTTGTAATTTTAAATTGTTTAGGTGATGATAAACCCCGATTTATCCAGCACGGTATGTTAAGGAAGGGTTTATCCCAATAAAGGAAAACTCTACTTGGTTCCTTTATTATCAAAGCAGCCAAAGGGCTTGCAGAGATCAGATGCAGTGTCCCAGCACCACACTAATTACAGCCAGCAGGGCAAAAAGGCTGTGATAATTTAGGGTTCAGCAAGTGTTGAAAGGAATAAGCCACTATAGAAACCAAGCTGGAAGTTGGGTGGTCCAGATGGCTTCCACATGTATCCAGTTAATTATCCAGACCCAGACTATCTTACCCATTGTGTGTGTGTACATCTATATCAGTATGGAGAAATACACACATCAATTGATAAATGGACTGTTCACTCTATTAGGATATTTTGGAATTACCATGTGGCAAATAATAGAAGAATCTTCTCCTAAAATAAAATATCAGCAAGCTTTCCTACTCCTACACATCAGATGAAAGGAGTTTTCTCTTCAAAGTATCTTTTCAGTAGTAGCAGAGCTTGTGTGTGTTGTCACTGCTCCTCTGTAACCTCACTTTTGTGAGGAGGAAGAGGGATCAAGCAGCTCCTCCACATAGTAATTTCATATTTCATATGTAGCAACTTATTTCGTATTTCTGTTGTGGTGACACCAAAGGGTTCCAATAGGATACAAGATCTGTCACCCATTTCTCTATAGGATTTTTAAGATTTCATCCACAGTCCTATGATTTCTTAATTCTCAATTATTCTGAATTTATACTGGTCTAAATATATTTTTTTACAATATATCAATACAATATATCAATATTTTACAATATATCAAAGACTTTTAAATCACTTTAAATCCTCTCAAATTCTTCAGCTGCTGTTTAAATACCTTAAAATGTTGACATTTACCTTTAAATAATGTTTAACTATGGGAATTCTTTTCCTATGTCTGATACAGTTTTTTTCCTCTGTAATGGTGTTTTTTCCACCCTTTGCATTGCCTGCCTGCAGTGATAGCACATCTGCTACAACTCTCTTTGCATCCTGCTGATCCTTGTTTTTCCCAGAACAAGGCAATCCAGGCTTTCTCGTTGGTGAGTGCATGTAATTAATGTGTGTCTATTGTCATCTAATATCTGTTACCATTTCCTGCTGGACTTACTTGTATTTAATTTAATGTGTCAATCATATTTTTGGGTTGATTTCTGGCAAATGGTTTTCTATTGAAGCTACTTCTCTGTGGGATATTGTCCAGGAAATACAATTTTTTGTTTTCCTATGGATTTTACCAGGTCTTTTTGCTTTTTAATGAATGGAAAGACCTCCCTGTAACTCCAAATCAGAAAAAAATTCTAGATAGAAGTCAGGATGGGAAAGGAGCTTCTTTGTAGCTTCTGGAGGAGATTATGTTGTTGAATGTTCACATATTGTAAGTGATTGTACACAAGTAATTCCCATTGATCTTGAACTACAGTGCAAATTGAGGTTATCACTGCACTTCTGGTGCTGTTCCATGCCAATAACCAGTACTAGGAAGTGTGGGGAAAAGGATTGAGGGGGGGGGGGGGGGGAAGCTTGATTAATTCTGGGGCTTAATGTGTTAAATCTGTTTTACAGACAAAATAAGTATTAAAGGTATACATCAAGCATAAATGAAAACATTGCATATGACTAATAATCAGTTAGGGTATGAATCACACTTACCTTTCATAACAATTACTAGAAAAATTGCTTATCTTACAAAAAATGTCTTCATGGAAAGAGTCACCTGTCCCTGGCACATGCTGCCCAAGGAAGGGGTGTAGTCACCACCCCTAGAGGGGTTTAAATGATGTGGAGATCAGGGACATGGTTTGGAAGTTGTGCATATCCTTATCCACACATTCTTTCACTTTACTCTTACTATGAGCACTCCCTGCTGTCTGGGTCATGAAACCAGTCATATTAAAAACCCTCACAGGTCTTACAACTGTGTTTTCCTCAAAACAGCTTCTTCCCAGTCAACAGTGTCTCCTCTGCACTGGTTCCTTCAAGATCTTCCCCTTTTCTGACCAAAATTTTTCTCTCCAGTTCAGTTTGTCCAAACTGTTGCCATCAAAATATTTCCCTTTTCTCACCACTCTGAGCATGTTCCACTACTTCTAAAATCTCAACATTGACCTATTTTCCCCATAAAATTCAAGCCAGCTCTGGTTGACTCTGATACTGCTTAGTTCTGAGCTCCTCTCCTCTTGGAAAGCCTTTCCATCTCCAGTGCTGGGAATGCCTGTGTTTGGGGAGCAGGGGATGTTAATGTCATAGAATCACAGAATCAGTAAGGTTGGAAAAGACCATAGAGATCATCAAGTCCAACCTATCACCCGTTACCTAACCTAGCCAAACCTGTTACCTAACCTGTTGTCATCCTGCTACCAACACCCATCCTACCTATAGCACACTACCCTAATATCTAGGTCATGCCACCAAGTACATCATCCAACCTTTTCTTAAACACCTCTAGGGACGGTGACTCCACCACCTCCTTGGGCAGCCCATTCCACTGAGAGATCACCCTCTCTGTGAAAAAGTTCCTTCTAATGTCCAGTCTAAATCTCCCCTGACGCAGTTTAAGACTGTGTCCTCTTGTTCTATCACTTGTAGCCAGAGAGAAGAGACAGACACCCAGCTGGCTACAACTCCCTTTCAGGTGGTTGTAGAGAGCGATAAGGTCTCCCCTCAGCCTCCTCTTCTCCA
>WEKX01028480.1:46211-56910 GCA_013390025.1 Pitta sordida | reverse complement strand
GCCGCCCGTCCTCATGATGGCCTCGACCACCTGCACCCGCTTCACCGACGAGTACCAGCTCTTCGAGGAGCTCGGGAAGTAAGGACCGACCCGGGGGGCGAAGGCACCGGGGGCTGCGGGGATCGGTGCGGGGGAGCCGCGCCCGGGGCTCCCTCCCGGCTGCCGGGGGTGCGGCCCCGGGGAGGCGGGCGGTGCGGAGCTCCTGCCTCTCGTCGTTATCGCTTATTTATCGCCGGTGTCGGTCTCTGTGAAGTGCGGCCGTGGCGGGGTCTGGGTCCCGGGTGCCCCCCGGCGGCGGGGCGGGAGCGCGGCCCCGATCGCCATGTTGGGTGTCACCGCCCGAGGGGACGCGGGGACACCGCCCGCGGGAACCTCCCGCTGCCCCGCGGCTCCTGCTCCAGGGAGTTCACTGCTCCGCTGGGTAAAATCAGTGCTGACCGCCACTGCCAGAAAATCAGAAAGTCCCTCTTTATTTTTCGGTAATTCTGCCGGCATCACGCCCCTCCGTGCAGCCCGTTCGCCGGCAGTGGCAGTGGAGTGTTTCGGTTGCGCTGACACTTTGCCCCGTTCTTGGTTTCCAGAGGGGCGTTCTCCGTCGTGAGGAGGTGTATGAAAATCACCACAGGACAAGAGTACGCTGCCAAAATCATCAACACCAAAAAGCTCTCGGCCAGGGGTGCGTATGTTTCAACCTAGTGCTTAGAATGCCTCCTCCTCGTTTCCTGCATTCAAGTGCTTGGCCGTTAAAAAATTATGAAAATAGCTGAATTATTTAGCAGATTTCTTAATACATTTTTAATTACTATTTCCTTAATTTGATTTTTTTTTTCACTCGATGCTTTTTTTGTATTTTAAATGTTTTGTGAATTGACTACAGGGAGGTCTGAGGTTGCTGTAAAGCATTTCAAGAAAAGATGTACAAAACAATTTAACATAATGCAACCTCTTCATTTTTGTATCTAGCTAGTGTGAGTATCAGCAAAATTTTGATTTGTCAGCAAAAAGGTTGGGACATAATAAATTGTCATTACAGCATTTATTTCAAATGTTGTAGTTTTACCAAAATCTGTGTTTCCAGTGCATTTAAACGTGAGCATCAAGGCCCATCTGACTAAAAATGCATGAGGAAAAGTATACTTTTACCTCACAGTAAACTTTTTTGTGAGATGAGAATTATACTGAGGGAGAAAATGAACACTTTTGAACTCACCGTTGTGAAGAAAGTGTTTCTGATGAAGCAATGAACAATGTTACAGATACAACCCTGCTGCACAGCTTGTTTCTGCCCTCCCGGTGATGTTTATGTTTCCAGGAGCTTGTAGGTAAATACACACATGGTGTGGGTTGTTGTTGTGGAAAGGGAGCCTTGATGGTGCCGTGTCAATTGCTTGTTAATTCCTAGTCCAAGTGCTTGTGTTCGGATGTCCGGGATTAGGGAGCGTTCGCCCTGAAGGTTATCTGTGTTTTGATATGAATTTGTGGTGTGGTAAAGAACATATCGGGCAGGGAGAGGGGGGGAACCCTACTCGTGGCCTGGTTTGCTTCTGACCCAGAGGAATCACCGCAGGTAAAACAGCACTTTTAAGTCTTTAAACATAAAATATGACATGGAACATAGTGACACGCTCTGGTACCATGCTGCTCTCTGATCAGGATCTTTCAGTATCATGTCAATACTCTTTATTTGCAGTTGATGAGAGTTGTGTGAAAATGTACTTTTTGCTGAATTTTCGTTTCCACACTCTTGCTTTCTTTTCCTTTATTTTTAAAAGGGTACTTAAATTTAAAATACACTTGTAGAGTTATGGGCTTAGAGGAAGAGAATTACAATACGTGAGATAAAATTGTTTCACAGCTTTACTTAAAACGGGTTTTTTTATTTCTTAAAACAATAATGTGATCTGTTGAATTTTGATGCTTAAAATAAAGCACGATATCCTGTGTGATTTCACAGATCTAAGTAGCTTTCAACATGAGAAACCGTAGTAAGATCAGCATCAGTTCCCAGTAACCAGGTTACCCAGTGCCATGGATTTTATGTGTGATGGAATAAATCCTGACGTGCTAGGCAAATTAATAAAAACTTGGCCTTTCTAATTAGTTTTCATTTGGATCGTGCTGTATTGCAAGCTTTAATTTTTGTACTTTGTTCATGGAGGGCCAAGTAGGTCCTTGGTGAGTGGAAGCATATTTGGGAAAAATTGGCTCACAAAATGGAACGGAGTAAATTTCACACACCTTTTTCTATAGGGTTGGCACATAAGGGGCTACACTTCAAATGCCCTTTCTCATCAGAACACATGTGATTCCATGTCCATTAATGCAGGGAGTGCCTTCTCATCTCTGTGTTCAGGCATCCCAGAAATGTTGAGGATATTCTATTTGTTTGGTTGTTTTTTTGTGAAAGTTGTTTTGGTTTTTAGTGCAGCTTCTGAAGACCAAACTTCTTGGAAAAATCTTCGGACTAAGGAATTCTTTAATTGCAGAAAGATGCACTTGAATGGCGCTTGCAGTGCAAGAAACTAAACATTGAAAAGCCTCAAACTGTGATACTTCCTCCTGGCTGATAATAGGAATGCAGTTTATAAGTGAGGTACTGTTCTTCAGCTCTAAGCTTTGTTTTACTCTGATTGAACTGCTGTATGAGGAGGTAGATAGCAGTTCACTTCTGTGTTTCAGACTTACTTGAAATACCAATTGCAGTGTAAATCATTGGGTCAGCTTCCCCTGTGAGCAGTTAGTAGAGTCTTGGCTTGGAAATGGCTCTCTGGAAACCTTTTAAACCAAACATCAAATTTGGGCCTCCTGGTTCATCAGGTTGAAGAAAAGCAGAGTCAGTGTGTGATGTGGAGGAGTAAAGACTCTCAAGGCTAAATGAAACTCCCTTAAGGTAGCTTTGAAATTAGGAGCCCAGTCATAGCAATACTTGTCCCCTCATCCGTCCTTCGCCTCAGCCATGAATGTTCTTGTTGATTTATCCAAATCCTTACTTTAGCAATCCTTTTAAACTGAGGAACTGATCTGGTCACCAGCTAGTGTGTTCTCATCTGTTTCCATGTATAGTTGCAGGGAAATTTTTAGGCTAACTGCGTGTGTGCAGAAGCATGGGCTCTGGGTTGGATTTGGAGTTCTTGGGATCTGCGTACTACTCAGTGTGCTGGTTTAGGCTTCTCTCTGTTGTTTTCATTGTGTTGAAAGCCCTGCAGATAAAAGTGAACTTCTGTGAGGTGACTTTTCTTTCCCCCGGTCTGTTCCAAATACTAAATAATGAGCAAATTGTCTGTTTCTTTTTGTCATTATCTGTACATCTTTTATCTGCTCCTTTGAGAGTCTTCTGGCTTTGATCCAAATTGATTTCATATAAGCAGATCCATTTTCTTAAAAGGTTTGTCCCTTGTTTTCTGTCTTAAAAAAAGAAAAAAGAATTAGACAAGTGTTTGCTTCTCTAATCATACTTGAAAAGGTGAATTACTGATATATTTTCATTGGGTGCAATTCTTGCCTGTAACTCATATTGACAGTTTCTCTGGTGGCCAAAAGCCCAGTGCTTTTGATGGAGATTTGTTGGCATCTGTGCTACGAGGATGATGTCCCGGGCCGTTTTCTAGGGAGCTTTTTTAAGAAGCTTGGACACCCCTCTCCCAGCATAGTTGCTACTGGGAGCAGCATGAGGATCAGCTGGAGGCTGTTGCTGCGCCTGAGCTCTCAGGGACCCGCCATTCCTTCAGCTTCTGTGAGCCTTGGAGGTGTCACTGGGAATTTATTTCCCTTCATAGCAGGAAACTTCCCAAATCTCTTTCAGCATCTTTCCACATCTTCCAAGAAGAGAGTATTCCCTGTGAGCCTGTGGCTGCAGCGATCCCACTCAGCTGCAGCAGCTCTGGCGGGTGCGGAGGCTGCAGACCCCACCCTTTGGGAACGGCACTCCGGCAGGATTGAGTAATCGGGTTGTGGGACGAGTGTCAAAGGCTGGCCAAGTAGGGCACCTCCTGATCCCTGAAGTCATTTCAAATCCGTGAAGGAGATGAATGAAATGGGAAGCATATAGGGGAGTGTCTTTCAGCACAGCTTTTCGTGACACAGAGATAAGTGTTTTTGATGTGTCACTAGACTAACGTTTCCTCTAGTCGGGTAACCTGTGTCAGCTAGTGCCAGATGTTTTACAGGAAGGCAAGCTCTAATAGGGCTTCCTGTACTCCATAAACAGAGAAAATAATTCTTTCTAATCTGGCTCAAAATGTTAATCCCTCAAGTGCACATTTACCTGTACAGGTTCATTACAACACATGTATTTTTAATGTTCGTTTCTGTTCTTACGTGAGTTGTTCCCAGAGTACTTTCCTTAAGGGCATTTTGTTGTCAGTGAGGTACATTCTGTCATTGTGAAGACAAGAATTAAGCTTGGGGTTTTAGCTGTTCTCTTTCCTGTTTTGCTGCAATCTGTTTCTCTGTTAATTACCTGTCATTAAGAGTGTTTTAAAACTGTTTTTCCCTCATATGTAAGAAGGCTCACCTGCTAACACACGTTTGCTCTTTTTTAACGTTTGTGTTCAGCTTAGTCGGGCATTCTTTTCAATTTGACATAGTTGTTCATCGTGTTCATTTGCATATTTATCTGCAAGTATTTTTCAGTTGCAAATTACTGTAATTTATGTAGAGGCTACTAGGTCTGTTAAAATCAACTCCATTCACAAAAGTCAGAGGGGGATTTGGGGTTAGGTGCTGTTTTCTGAAGGTTTGGAACTTTTGTTGGTTTTAGTGAAAATCTGAAGAGCTTTCAAGTACGAGTGGGAATGAGAACTTTGAAACTCTGTGATGAGTGTTGATTGGTAGTAATTTATTCCATCAGTTCAAACTAGATTTGAAATTAAATGTTCCAGCAGGCCATAGTTAAATCATTTGTAGCAAATATTACATGATTATATGATTTTGATAACATCACTTCTGGGTTTTTTGCAAAGGACTTACTTTCTCTCTTCATTGTGGCTGGTGTTGCTTTTAGGCTGATAGGCCTTAAATTGCATCAGAATGTGAAAATGCATATACCTGTTGCTCCGTTACCATTAAGGCTTGGTGCTGGTACTGGGAGGTATGTACTAGAGAAGATAAAATTGCAACACATACATTGTTACCGCATAGAGTGGAAAAAAAGAGTTCTGGTGTACTCTGCTGCTCTTCTTGTGGTAGGATTCAGAGAAATGTCCTTGATGTGTAGCTGCAAAGTGTGAAGTGATACTCTAAAAACAGGGCTTATAAGTTACCTTCAAGCGGAAGTTTGTGCAAATGTAGGTATTGATTGCAATGGACACATGACCCAAATCCAGTATGTAAAGTAACTGGGGGAGGCTTGGAGAATTAAAAACTTGTTCCATCACCTGTTAGCTTGAGGAAGCTCATTAGGGGAGGGAGATGCACATAAGCTGCACATCTGAACTGCTCCACTTTCCGAATTGCTTCTGTTGGGAGAGAAGGGAGAACTAGAGATGGGAAAATGCAGATTGAATACCTTTACTGAGCTTCCACATCCTGATGCTGAAATATGGATGTGTTCTGTTTCTCCTGGTCTGAGGGAACTTGGGTTCCCTGCCAGTGGTTTGCTGTGTCCATATTGTACTTCCAAAAGAAAGGTTTGGTCAAATATGAAAACAAGGAAATGAGCACAATGGTCAACACTTCACCGTTATTGTAGATTGGTTCTGTTCATTTGTACATAGAGAACATTGTTTTATGGGAAGCCACAGGCCTGCTCAGGATTTTGTGACTTGCATCTGACCTTCCCTGTTCCTGGAAGGACTGAGACTGAATTTCTAGGGGGTTGTTCTGCGCTTCATTTCAAAACCTCTCATGATATTAAAACCTGACTAAAGCAGCAGTGGTATTAACATGTGAAAGTCCTGCCATATGCAGGCATTTATTGATCCAAATACCAAACATGATTAATGTACTTTCTCTGGTTGTGATTAGGGGTATGTGTAGTCATCTCTGCTGTTTTATTTGGACTTCTGTGATTCCAAGGTCTTGTTTGGGTTTAGATGTTTTTTTGATGGTGACCATTTTCACTATGTCTTGGAAGATTTTTTTTTTTTTTAAATTTTTCATTCAATTGGGAAATATTTGATCCAAGAGACTGGAATAGAAGTCACCAAAATACGCTTTGCAAATGCATGTTTGGCTAAAATAGTGCTTTTCATGGATCTGTCCTTCATCTGACCTCCTGAGAGGTGTAGACCAGGATGTTTCCTATGTCAGGGTCCAGCTTCCTCCTTCATACACTTTTATTGCACATTTGTCAAGTGCTTTTTGAGGGTCTTGTGGGGATTTTTAGAAGACTATGTGAGAAATATTACTTCCTTTGTGCCTTGGAACAGGTTACTAGAGAACAAACCCTTAACTTAAGGGTGGTATTTCCTCTTGTTTGATTCCTTATGAAAAATAATTGTGCCTTGAACTTGAAGAAACATCTGCTGTGTTTTGGAGAGGCACAGGACTCCAATCTGTCTGTTTATTCCTTGGATGTATTGAGCTCAGTGTGTATCTTTGAGCAAACTCCTGTGTTTAATCATTGTGTTATGAGAACTCTCCTGTGCATGGTATTGGAGAGGGTGGGGAGTTTTTGTGACATGGAGGTTCTATTTTCTGCCAAAGGACACAGTTGTGCAGTTACCTAGTGTAATTTTCTAGATTGCTGTCATCTTCTTCTGAAATTCATTGAGCTTCAGTTGTTTGGATCAGAAAACTCATGTTAAAGCTTTGCAGCCCTGTTAATTCTTGTTGCATTCAGCTGAAAGCTGCTGGATATATTCTGCTGAACCGAGGTTTTACTTAATTTCGGTGGAATCTATTGCTTCTAGGTGCCACTGGATAGAAGCAGTAGCTACGGCTGGGAGTCAGAAAAGCCAGGAAGGGGAACTCTTGCAAACTTGTCTTATCACTGATTGAGCTTTTATTTTAATCCAGGGCCTCTTTAGTGGAAATTGAGAAGCATAAATTGTGCTTCAGCATATATTTGTTTTTCCTAATTAAGTTTTTAAGTCTAGCGAATGATAGTTAATGTGCTGAGAAAGCTACTGCAGGTAAGTCTGTGCAACTGTTGGCTTAAGTTGGTTGCAGTATTTGGTAGAAAGGAGCTTTGCTTACCTGGTGTTTTGATGTAGGTCCTGTTTCTGTGAATTCCTGACCTTTTGTATGCAGCAAGTGCTTCACTGGAAACTTGAAGAGTAAAATATAGGCTTAATTAAAAAAAAACCCCAACAAACCCGGAAACCTCTCATAAGTAACAAAGTAGATTTTAGTAATGGAAATGTAATGCTGTGGATATTTGCTGGTTGAGATGAAGCCATCTTGTGATGGGAGGCCTTCTTTTTATTATTTTCACCAATAACCAAGAATTTACCACTGCTAAATGTATAAAGTTAACATCCTGGCCATGGTTTCCAAGAGAGTTGTCTGGCATCCATAAATCCAGAATTAATGTAGGTTTTGGCAGTCACTTTCACCTTGGATATGGAGTGTGCTGTTGTAAAAGTTCACAACTGTTTGTGGGGCTCGCTTTGCTCAGTTACAGCCAAATCACTCATTTTGGGGTTGTCATTTGGACAGTCTCTCCCACCGTCCTACATGTGCTGTATAGGGAGTTGATTCTTTTTATTGTGCATCAGTTCTTCCTCTGCCAGCACACAGTTAGCAGTGCTGTGGAAAGCAAAAGCTGCAGTCTCCTTCCACTGGATGGAGATTTGACCTAACCCCACCTTTAGTCAGAGGTTAAGATGTGCAGAATTAAAAACTGCAGAATCTGATCTATAACCAAAAGAAAGTGTGAACTGAGTGCTTGCTTGGTGGGGTGAGCAGATGTATGAACTTTGATGTGTCTTGAAGGATGTACCAGACTCTGGCAGTCAGTGCACAGTTGTTGTGCGTGGTCTGCAGGCAGGTTTACTGCCCAGCTGAGCAAGTCATGCAGCCCTGGGGACTCCAGCTGGCAGCTATGCTCACCTGGAAACTGGTCATTAATTTATCGTGGCACATAGAGCCTGGCACACAGTCATTCATTTGTCGTGGCACACAGAGCCTGGCACACAGTCCATCCCTTGCGTCCACAGAGCTCTGGACCTTGCCCAGCCTTGGTGCACGTGTGAAGGATAACACACCTCTGCTCTAAAGTTTCGTCATCTCAGCACAGGAGAGCAAGAGAAATGTCTCCTTAGAGTGTCGAAGTCTCTGTTTGTGGGCAGCAATCTGCGTGTACTTCCAGAACTTTGTTCCTGATTATCTGTGGCCAGGAACTTCTTACTTATAAAGTTTCCACAATGTGGATGCGAGTGTTGCAGCACAGTCACGCTGAGTATAAATGTTGCTGCATGAACAGATGGGGTTCCTAAACAATATCCATATTTGACAATCTGATGGGATTTGCCAAGCATAAGCTTTCATTTAAATTTTAACCTCTTGGAGACGCAGGTTTGTGATTTAATCAGTCAAGGGAGGCCTTGAAGTTATTTGTGTTGCATAGCAGTTTTCAAGCTAGCACTTAGGTGTGATTCTGGTTTGGGAAACTTCTTGTAGGAATGGCTGTAATAGGCTGTTGCTCAGTAGAGTAAGTCCTCACTAAAGTTAAAGTTTTCTCTTGGAACCCTATTCATTTGGATAGTTTTACTCCTATCCTGCAGAAGGTAAAGATGTATATGCATGGTGTAACATGGGCAGAGTTGTGCTGCTGTGGCTCTGCCTTGCCAGGAGGATTTTGTTCTGTAGGGGAGATGACCTTAGGTTTCCATCGTGGCAGCTCCAACTGCTGCTCTGCTTGGTTATTAAAACTCGCTTAAAGTCCTGCTTGACACCTTTTTTGATACTAAGATATCTCTACTGTTAAGTCTCTCCAAGATACAAATAAGTATCAATACAGAAACCTTAAAACAACTACATTTTGCCATTATTTATGGAACACTATAGCCATGGAAATAAAAAGCTCATCTTGGTGCTTTTTATACTGTGTTTATTGCTTTTAAAATAAAAACCCCTTGGGTATGAGGCAGATTGCTTACTACTTGCTTTACACAGCATGGGCAACTAGAAAATGGTGATTAGGATTGCACTGATACGTGCTCCTGGGACTAAAGGCTGTGCTGATCAGGGCATAAAAACCTTCTGTAAGGTCCTTGCAGTATCACTACTCCAAAAGGAAGAAGCTTTAAAAAAAAGGGTTTCTATCACATTTTTGTATTTGTGCTTTTCCTCCTGGTATTTGTCATTCATACTTAGTAGATTTTAGCATGGTAAAAACCTTTTTAGTTGCTCGGTTACAATTAAAGCCTCCTGGGTATTCTTTTTCATGAGTGCAAAGTGTAAGATTTATAAGGTGATCTGCAATGGTGCTGAATTGGAAGAGCTTCCAAAACCCAGTGACATTTTTATGCCTTTAGCACTTCATGATCTTCCAAAGCTGTTGCATTTTTGGGTGTAGGAAGACAAAAGAAGGCCACTGGTCTGGTACTGTTTGTGTGCACGTGCACACCTTAGATGCAGAAAAAGATCTGGCAGAGCCTGTGTGTGCCCAGCCAGCTTGTTTGCTGCAGGAAAATGATTCATGCTAAAAGACCTATTAGCTAAAGTGATTTTACTTGTAATGAGGGCAGGAATCGGTGTCTTTAATTTTTTGTTTATTTGTGCTAAACGTGATTTATCTTTCTAAATTAAGTAATAAATTGCTTTCAATGCCATGTTAATCACAACATGTAATGAGATTAATTTTCCCAGAGCAGAAATGCTTATGTGTGGTCCATCCCCTCCCCTAGGAACTGTAGGTTAATATTAGAGAAAATTATTACATCTCAACAGAGTTCACAGTCCTTAAAGCACAGTATTTGAAAAAAACATTGTCATTTAAATAGAATTGATTCCACTCCATCCCCTTGAAATGGGATTGATTTCCCCTGTCCCCTGCTGTCTTGTTGGAGTAGTTGTGAATGGCAAGGATTGGTTAGTTACCAGTACTCAAAATAAAAGTCAAATTTGTCGTAAGTTTTTATCTGTGCTTGGTTTTGCTGTTTGGTGCAACTGGTAAAACTAAACTGATACCTTCTGCTTCCAAATCCCTGTCAAACTTACATTGGATAAGAGAACACTGGAGTATCTGTTACCCAGGGTTGGCCTTGAGTGAAAAATAAGAAATGAAATTTAAGTATATCCAAGGCGAAGTTGGGTCTTTCTGTAGGATATACAGTCTGATTCAATGATCAATCTATCTTAAAATTAACTGGGGAGGTGAGAGGGGTAGTTTCTTTCGTTTTGTTCACCACTGCCCTCATTTACTTCAAAGACTTTTCTGATTCACAGCCCAAAGTTAGTCATGGCCAGTGTTTGTCGTTTGTGCCTGGTTGTTCTTCAGAGAATGCTTCATCTTCAATCAGTGTATTTATGAAGGACAGTCTTATTTGCATTATTTCCTTGAACATCCATCTTCCTTTACAGGTTCACAGGTTATTTTGAGTTGAAAGGGACCCACAGAATCATCTAGTCCAACTCCCAAGCGAATGCCCACCCAGGGATCAGGTCCACGAGCGCCAAACCACGGACACCACACTCCATCCATCCAAGCCCCCCACCGTCTAGACCATGTCACTGAGCTCCTCATCGAGTCTTCTCTTAAACACCTCCGGGGATGGCGACTCCACCACCTCCCTGGGCAGACCATTCCACTGAG
>WEKX01028480.1:0-46112 GCA_013390025.1 Pitta sordida | reverse complement strand
ACTGGCTGCCAGCTGGATGTGGCACCATTCACCAACACTCTCTGAGCTCATCCATCCAACCAGTTCCTAACTCAACATAAAATGCTTCTATCCAGTCCATGCTCTGAGAGTTTCTCCTGAAGCTTATCATGGGAAACCATGTCAAAGCTTCCTTCTGTGTGATAGACTTGCCATTATTGTGGTCATTCTCCCTTCTGCAGGCTCTGAAATAATTTGTAGATTTATATACATGTGGATGTTTGGAATGGGGCATTGGAATTCTCCAGAAAAAAAAATTAGGTGAGGTTGTCTGAGTGTCTGTAGCAATCACTTGTGTCTCCATGGGAGGATCTTGTCTGGTGAATGCCAGTGTCTATTTACAGATTCATTTGGCTAATTAGGGCTGATACTGAAGAAACTTGTTTAGTTATTTCATTTCAGCGTTCCTGTTCGTCTCTATATTTGCTGTCACCTCTTTTACCAATTTGAAATCCAGTTTGGTAATCTCCATTTCCGCTAATTCCCAGATGCTTCGTTTTCCTTCTTTCTGCATCCTGAATAGTGGAGCCGGGCAGGAGGCTTGGAGCCCTGTCTGGGAGAATTCCCCAGAGCGATGTTTTAGAGGACTTGCTGTACCCGGCCTGTAGCTGATATGCAAAGATGTGGGTTGCTGCAGGGTTCTTCTGTGCAGTTTCTCTAGATCATGTGTGTTGGGACCCAAGTCCAGAGCCATTTCTTTCCGTTTCAGGGCTGCTGAGCAGCTCCTGACACAGGATCTCTGTGTAGCTGCTGTTACTGTCGCCTCTGTACAAGGTCGAGTGGAAACTGCTGTGAAAATAGCTCTGTGAAAGGGAGCTAAATTAGGAATACTTTCTGTGGAGTGTTGACTTGTTTCTGCAACCACAGATGCTCATCCAGTCAACAGAATGGCTGAAGAAAAGGGAAACTCTGCAAATGCACTTAGAGCAGCCTAGTTCATTGTTTGTTTAAATTCCATTGATTCCCAGGCCGAAAAGCAAAACACTTTCAAAATGTTGCTGATTGCTGGTGACTGGCGCAGCAATAAGATACAGTGTGTAAAAATGGCTAACTTGCTCCAGAGGAATTTTAGGGGGGTTTCCCAAATTGCATGGCCTTTTCTTTTTTTTTTTTTTTTTTTTCTTAGTGGTCTCTTCCTGTAATGTTTCTCAAACCATAGTTTATGGACATAAATGTGGTTGTGGTTGGGCAGTACAGGTGAGTGTGACGATGCACTGAGTTTTGCTAACAGGGGTAAACGTTCATGAGGTCAGTGTCAGGTTTTCTCACCTGCACAGAAAATAGCCATTTTTGTTAAAAACCGTATGAAACAGGTTTTGGGCTTTTTAAACTGAGTTGTATGGGATGTATATACACATTGGAATGAAATGAATATGAAGTTCCTTGCCCTTGTATACATTTAGATTGATTGACCATGTAATTTTTTTAAGGAGAAGTTTATCTCTTGATGATGGGTTTTTTACTTAATAATGAACAATGATAAGCTGATGCCACAGAGATTATAAAACAAAACCAACAAACGAGTCCTATTATTTTTAGTAAAGTGTCTTGTCTGAGCTTCTCCCTGTGCCCTCCCTGTCCCAAATGCCCCTCATTTAGAGGGAAGAAGGGAAGGAGAGCTCTACAAGGAGGGTAGTGCATTAGTTTTACAGAAAGGGGAAAAATCAAGGTAGCAGTTTATTTCCAGTACTGAAATACAGACAGGAGGTGTGAAACAAGTCTATGGTAGTTCAGAATTAGCACTGCCTTCTTTGGTACAGAGTAGAATTTCGCAATCATAATGTGTTAATAGTGATATTACCAAACTTCACCATCAAGTCAGTCTACTCAGGTACGTATTCTTAACATCTCCTAAATATTCATCAGCCCATGCAAATTATAGATAGGAAATGGGTTTATGGGAGTGCGAGCAGAGCTGTACACTTAATGGTAGGATTGGATTCCTCTCAAATATTAGTAGCATGTCAAAGCTCAGATTTCTGAAGTTGACACGCCTGAATCCATATTTCCTAGGACAGAATTGTAATGCATAACCTCAGCTGCAACTGGAAAAACATTTTTAAAGTTTCTCTTAAATTATATTACATAGATGTGTTTTCAGTGTGAGAAAGACATATACAATACCTATCTGAATTAGTCAAAGTGGCTCTACAATGAGTGAAAAACCTCAACAGATGTCTTATTAAGCAAAGGAGTTTTATTACTGATTTTACCTGGGTTTTTATGACATCCTCCTGTGTAGTGACATAAAAGTGTCAGTGAATTTTGGGTATTTGCAGACAAGTCTGCTCCTGGACTTATGGTCTGGGTTGCACAGAAAGCATTTGCTTTTGATGTTTCATGTTTTGAAGGATTCCCCTGCTGCTCCTTGTTCTTAACACATGGAATATTTCTTTGCCAAGAAAAGAGTGTGTGAAGGAGCCATGGAAAAGCTGTGCATATAGACTTGGTCTGAGAACCTCCACAGAGACTGAGCTTATGTGCTTTATTTTGCAACCGTGGTGGCCTTGACTGTGTGCACTCAGGAAATGCCACTCCTGGGCAACAATTTTCTTCCCCTGCTGTAACTTGATGATGTTTAGTCTGGTACCTGTATCCTTGGCAACTTCTGGTGGGATAAGAGAAGGATATGGATGGTGTCCGAGTCTGTGCTGTCCATATACACACTTAGTCCACCAATTTTGTCAAGTTGTTAAGTAGTTCCTGCTTTGAGAACTCTTGTTCTTGGTCTGATGCTTGAGAAGGTTTATAAAATAGACCTCTGAGTTTGGCATGTGTAGGTTTGATGGTGTTTTCTTGTTTTGTTTTAGGGGATTTTGTGGTTTGTTTTTTTCTTTCAAAAGCATTGCATCCCGTCTCTGAGATGGGGTCCTCATAATCTCATTGCAAGATAATCTATTTCAAATGCTGTCTCTTTCATATTGTTTGGTTTGCTTCAAATGTTCTTCTTTTCCTTTTCTGTTCTGTGTGAATATTCAGTGTAAAAAAGGTTCTCATGGTTGAAATGTTAGAAAATCCTCTTTTGAAATGCTTGCTGGTTTGAGTTGGGCTTGCTTTCTTGAGGTATATTCTAAAGAAAATGCATGAAGAAAAAATGTCTGCTTCTGGTAGAGTCTTTGGTAGCAAACTATAAAGGTATAGCTTTATCTTGCATCTAGACTTTGTAGTTTAGTCAACTTTTAATTGCCTATTTACAAGGATACATTTACCTTATTAATGTGGGAAGATTCTTCATATTTTCATGGGATTTTTTTTGTGACACGGCTGAGTAAGATGCTCTGCCACTACTTCAGCCTGATCTCATTAAAAACATAGATATTCTGTGGTGGATTGTTGAGTGACAAGCATTGCAAATGTGCTTGAAGTTTCCCTTAATGACTAAGCTTTCTTGCTTAATATAAAAATGAACGGCTGTGCAGGAGTGAGCAATGTTGTCAAACCTGTCAGCAAGTTCTCAGAGTTGGTTTGAGTACTTGTAATGTTCCTCCTTTAATTGACTTGGAAATTGGCAAAGGTTGGCTATAAAAGGGGAAAAGCAACTTTTAAAGGTGGTGGAAGAATTTATCTTGATAGTTAGCTTTGCAAAGACCTAAATAATTATGTGCAGTTATATTGCCTGCTTTTGTCTGCTTGGGGTTTTTTATCTTTTTGGGGGAGTAGGATGAAATAACTTATTGGAGGATATACAGCCCTTTGAGAGTGTTTGCAGGCTGGACTAAAACAAGTAAAAAAATTATCTATTCATATATTGGGTGTGAGCCTTTTTTCCTTTGTTCCTTGCCTGAATGTCACTGATTGTCTTACTGTCACCAAAAGAGAAAACCCCTACCCTAGTCCTGAGTTGGTCTAAAATGGAAACTTCTAGTGTTTTGAGAGATGATAAACATCAATCATGGTAGTCTGGTGACAGCAGGTTGAAAATGAATTCAGAAACTGTAGCTCTATTGGATTCTCACATCTTCCTGTGCTGCAGAGGTGGTGATTAGAAAGCTGGATTGTGCTCAGCTTGGTAAGAACTTCTTTCAATGTCCTAATTACCCACAGCAAAACCCTGTGAAGCTTTGGGAGCATGGCAAGGTANGCTCGCTTGCCACGCCATGCCGGGGCTTGCCCCCCTCACCCCGGTCCCGTCCCCATTGCTCCGTTGCCGTGTCACACCAGTGCTCGCCACCCCCACCCCGCGCCAGTCCTGTCCTCAGCAATCGCCCCCCCCGCCCTGGTGCTTGCCCGCCTTGGTGGAGCACAGCCAGACGTTATATGGCNTTGCTTCTGGTAGAGTCTTTGGTAGCAAACTATAAAGGTGTAGCTTTATCTTGCATCTAGACTTTGTAGTTTAGTCAACTTTTAATTGCCTATTTACAAGGATACATTTACCTTATTAATGTGGGAAGATTCTTCATATTTTCATGGGATTTTTTTTGTGACACGGCTGAGTAAGATGCTCTGCCACTACTTCAGCCTGATCTCATTAAAAACATAGATATTCTGTGGTGGATTGTTGAGTGACAAGCATTGCAAATGTGCTTGAAGTTTCCCTTAATGACTAAGCTTTCTTGCTTAATATAAAAATGAACGGCTGTGCAGGAGTGAGCAATGTTGTCAAACCTGTCAGCAAGTTCTCAGAGTTGGTTTGAGTACTTGTAATGTTCCTCCTTTAATTGACTTGGAAATTGGCAAAGGTTGGCTATAAAAGGGGAAAAGCAACTTTTAAAGGTGGTGGAAGAATTTATCTTGATAGTTAGCTTTGCAAAGACCTAAATAATTATGTGCAGTTATATTGCCTGCTTTTGTCTGCTTGGGGTTTTTTATCTTTTTGGGGGAGTAGGATGAAATAACTTATTGGAGGATATACAGCCCTTTGAGAGTGTTTGCAGGCTGGACTAAAACAAGTAAAAAAATTATCTATTCATATATTGGGTGTGAGCCTTTTTTCCTTTGTTCCTTGCCTGAATGTCACTGATTGTCTTACTGTCACCAAAAGAGAAAACCCCTACCCTAGTCCTGAGTTGGTCTAAAATGGAAACTTCTAGTGTTTTGAGAGATGATAAACATCAATCATGGTAGTCTGGTGACAGCAGGTTGAAAATGAATTCAGAAACTGTAGCTCTATTGGATTCTCACATCTTCCTGTGCTGCAGAGGTGGTGATTAGAAAGCTGGATTGTGCTCAGCTTGGTAAGAACTTCTTTCAATGTCCTAATTACCCACAGCAAAACCCTGTGAAGCTTTGGGAGCATGGCAAGGTAGGGATCTGAGAGGAATCCTTGGTGAACTCTCCTTTGTCTGATCTTTACCTTTTAAGCTTCAGCCTAATCCCCCGTGTCTGTCGGAGCCAAAGGTAGAGCAGTGCCCTTGTGTCCTGTGGTGACAGGTCATGGCTCTATTTGTCACCGGTGTCATGGCCAGCACTCAGCACTGCCTTTCTCCTGCATCTTGTGTGGTCATAACGTGATCATGAAGGTACATCATTCCTCCTGCGAGCTATGTTCTTCTCATTCATCATCTCAACAGAATTAACTTTAAAGAACAACTTGTGAAACTCTTGGATTTGTACAATTACACAGTGCCAAGGACAGACGGGGAGGCAACTCTGTTGAAATGGCAGATGGCTTTCTTGTGCTTTCTGCCAAAGAAATTGCAATAAAAGACAAAGAGTTTCCTTTAAGTTTTGATTTCTGACATTTCTTTTAGGAAATAGCATGTTGTATTTTTCACTTTTGTACTTGGCCAATGATTCCCTTTGAATGTCAGGAGCTAAATCAGGAACCAGAGAATTGCCCTTGGGAAGGTGATAAAAATTTGTAGTATGGAGAGCTGATTTTGGAGTTGTCTTTTGAAAATGAGNGTTATATGGCGAGGGGGCATGGCTACGGGCGTGGCGTACTCGACTACGTAGTGGGGTCGCTATCTTCGCAGATTCCACGACTTGCATGAAGAGGGCCAGACACAACAGCCCGCGAGTAACGGGGGACTACTGTATTTAAAGAGTGTCAGTAATTCTATCTATGCGTTTATAACACTGCATCCTGTGTCAAACCAAGCTTAGGATTCTCAGGGTGATCCCTTCACCAGCTTTGGCTGAATCCAAGGAGAGTTTAAATTGGTCATCTGTACCGTAATTTTGACAGGTGACAGTTTGTAAAATTGTATTTTCCATTCCTTTTTGGAGCCATGCATGTAACTTGGACAACTTCTTGTACATGTTCCGACATGGAGTGACATCACACTCAAGTGACCCCTGGAAGTGACCTGTCAGGGCTTTATCCTGGGAACTAGGGGATCAGAAAATCATTTCATTCATACATAACCCACAGGATACATTTTAAAAAGCACCTGAAGCTGCAATATGCCTCCATGATTCAGTAGTTGCAAAGAAGTCTTACCTTAGACCTTGCTTACACTGAAATACAAATATTTATTTATTTATAAGTCAGTTGACTTTTTCCTAGAGAGAGGGTTTTGCCAGTGTCAACTGTCTTTTTATCAAGGATGTTCTTGGATTAAATCTCAGATGTCTACTTTTGTAGTGTAAGTCGTGCTGCTCTCTTAGGCAGAGGACTTGTATTTTGGTTTTCTTTTTATTGTTAAGATCATGTTGGTAGATTTTATATGAAACAAATGATTTATTTTATATCTTAGTGACCCTTTTCCACCAAAATCTGGTCTACATCCAGCCAGTCATTTTTAAACCAGAATTACTGTACACTTGCTACTTGTGCTACCTGTGCTGGGGTTTAGATGTTTGAAATATTTGCTGCCAGGCAATGTGATTAATGATTTGCGTAGAGCATTCCAATGAGGAGCTTCAGTTTGGAAGAACCAGAACTAATGTGTTCCCGTGTCTGGAATATTCATAATAGGCATCTCCTGTATTATATGGGATAGATGGTAGTAACCTGAAAGAAGGGTTACTTCAATAGAAAGATGCACACTGTCATTTTACACATCTTGGCCGGTAGTACTTCTAGTAATAGTGAAATTTGATATTGCATAATGTTAAAAAACAAATTGCAAGACGGTAGAACTGTGGTGAGTGTCACCATCCTGTGAGAGACCCGAGCTTCAACTCCTGCCAGGGAGGCAGTGGTGCCATTTAAGAGTTGGACTCGATGATCCTTGTGGGTCCCTTCCAAATCAGAATATTCTGTGATATAAGAATCTTGGGATCCTGGTCCAGCATGGTAATGGGTTCTAAATTTTGTAGCCTGTGAACAATCCATGGGACTAAACATACATGAAGTGTGCCTGTGTTTTCATCCATTGCATTTATCCTTGTGGGTCAACCCAGGATGAGGATCACCTTGCTTTGCTCGGAAATGGCACAGTTCTAACAACCCCCACTGTGTGTCAGTGGCACAGGGGACG
Source organism: Pitta sordida (assembly GCA_013390025.1). Classification (NCBI taxonomy): domain Eukaryota; kingdom Metazoa; phylum Chordata; class Aves; order Passeriformes; family Pittidae; genus Pitta; species Pitta sordida. The sequence continues at coordinate 38,730 of WEKX01028480.1, read as the reverse complement.
TGCTCTGTGCGTGTGGCAGATTGAGCACATAAAGCTGCTTGGTAGTTTGGCTAATTTGAAATGTAGCATGTTATTTATGTCTCTCTGTAGCACGTGGAGCAATTACCAGAGTCATTTAGACCTGATGGGTATTATTTATGTTTGCTGTAGAATTCCAGAGGCGAGGGAAGTGAGCGTAGAATTTATGAATGGCAGAAGTGGCAGCCTATTGCAGCTCCTGCAGCCTCAGGTGTTAAGGGTCTGCCACACTGCTGCAGTGGGGAATATTTTCTCCTGCTGCTGAGATGGCACGAACATGACAGTCCCTATCAGCTTCACTTCTAAACTCTGTTATGTAAAACCCATCAGAAATTTGAAAGAGCTGAGGTCACAATGCCTTGTTTTGGATTAGCATCTCAGAGTTTTAATGACATACAGAAGGAAAATGTAGGCTTCTGTTTTCCTCTAAGATGTTTCAAAACTGAGTGATTAAAAAGTATTTTTGTCTCTGAAATGAACCATTACTGGTGTCCAGTATTGTGCAATCTGTATTGCTTTTTGGTCTTTACTTTCTTATACCACAATGAAACATTTTTTCATATTCATTATTTTCATTCATTATTTAATTATTTTCAATTCATTATTTTGGAATCACTTTTATGCTGTTAGTTGACTGAAAATAGCCTAGAAAAAATATTTGCTATCTTAAGACTGAGAGGATGAAATGCTTTGATCAGTATTAAAAAACATGGAAAAACTAGAATTGATGTTGAAAATACCAAGTATTCTTCATTTACTTCGAGCAAGAGTGATGAAAGGTGAAAGGCTATTTAGCATGTTGTCCTAATTTTGTTCATGTTTGGCACACTGTATTTAAAATGACTGTTGGATTATGTGACCATAAATTGTCCTTTAAACAATATTATTGCTGACAAAATTTTTCATGAGCGTTGAGGAATAACGTGTAGCTTAGCTGCTGCAAAATACTTGGAGGACTGAGCTGTGCTTGTGTCTGGCCTGATGTGTTCTTGTGTGCAGGGAGACTGGGAGGTGACACAGTCAGAGATTGCCCCACTGAGCTCCTCTTCATGGACATCGAACAAGGTGCTTGCTGTGGTTCCTGGTGTTCAGATCCACTGCTGCAGGAGTGCCCCATGTTTTCCATGGAATACAGACTTTGGGATGCCTATTCACCTTTCTCGGTGTCTGTGCGTGCTCCTCAGGAGGATTATGTCTGTCTGATAAGCTCCTTAGTGCTCTGCACAGGCCTGTTCCTTCACAACTCTCCCCTCGAGATATTTATAGGTGAAGCACTAACAACATACACCCTCTTAGAGGGCTGAAATGGATCTTTTTGTAGGCTTTTGCAGGCTCATTTGCTTAGGAAGTTCAGCTGTTGCGTCTTTACGTATTGGAATTTCATGTAGAATTCCATTCATAAGGAATATTTGCTTTCGCCCTTCTTCCTACATTTCTATGATCTACATGAGACAGAGGTGGCTTGTGAACATGAAGGAAGAGAAAAGAGCAAATAGAGGAGGCGAGGATGGAAAGAGAGTGTGGTTTTTTCCACTTAAATGTTGGGAAGCTGTGAAGGCAGAATAGCTGTTTCTCTTTCCTTATGATGCTTTGCCATGACACTATGGAATCAAGGGATAGAAAATGCCCTTGTGCTGCACGGAATTGCTCACAAGAGCCCATTCATTCTAGGAGGCAGATTGTAATGTGGAAAGGATGCTTTTCTGCTATAATTACCTGGTATATGTTTATATATACCATCTCTTCACAAGAAACTCTTTTCAGACATGACTGTCTGCCTTCAAACCTAATTATGTTTTCTGAATGGTCAGTGAAAAGCACATGGAAAAGGTAACAACAGTCCTTGAAACGCTGCTTAACTGAAAAGCAGAAATTATCACTTTTCATTGAAAAGTCTCTCTCATGTAGCTTACAGTCATTCCCACATTAAATATTCAGGCTACTTTTCTTTCCACACTTAAGTGTGCCTGTAAGCTATCATTAGTTTCTGCATAGTTGTACAAATCTATGTTCTTCAGCTGCTACTTCTATGCATGAACCATTCTTAAAGAAATTGCTGAGCTAGTATTACCCTGTTTTAAAAAAGAGTATCCTAAATGCTCTTACCTTTTTGGCAAAACTAGGAAATGGATCTTGTCTTTTTGCCTGAAGCAAAACCATCGTTGCTCTTGAAATTAGTTTAAAAGCAGTAATGTAAGAAAGGCTTCAGTGGTGCCACCTGGTAAATAATTCTGTGTGCAGATTATATATGCAGTTTTTGACTGTTCAGGAAGACCCCCTGGTCTCAGTTATTTCTCCTAGAATAACAGAACATCATTGGGTAGTAACATCATTTCAAAGAACGACTAGTGAGTCTGGACAAAATCATTCTGTGTGGTTTATACTTGTAAATGGAGATAGATAACTCTGGATGAGTACATTGTTAACTTCATAAATTTTGGCATGTTTCAGGCAGAAAAGTGTATTTGGGGATAATTTGGTTAAGTAGAATCTCTTTCTGACCAAGTCAAGTGGTCAAGAGATTTGAAAAATCATGGGAGTTTCAAAAGTGCAATGAAACATGCTGAACAAGCTCTTCTGGTGTTCGAGGGGAAGAAGGGGGTTCTCCTTTCTTTGTTGGAGGGGAAAAAAACCAAAACTGAACATGCAACCAAAAAATGGACAGTTGAGCAGCTTCCTCAAGACACTTGGATAACTTTTGCCCAGTTTGTGAAATAGAACCTTTGTGAACTGCTCATGGAGCAAAGTGAGTGGGAACCACTATGGTTCTCACGTTCCATGGGGGAGCTGAAGGCGCTCTTGAGGAGGAACTTCCCTTTCTGTCCTGGCAGAATGAGGCCTTGACTCCTTTTAAACTCGGAGGAGAAGCATTCTGCTGGATATTAAAGAAGAAATTTTGCTTAGCCTGAAGGAACTGTAATACATTTCCTCACCGTATCCCCACATATTCACAGCTCGCATATCTGCGTATTCAATTAATTGCGCTTGGATTTTCAGTGAGTTGTGAGACTGCGCCCATGTGCAGAATGTCCCACACCCCGGATTTTGCGGCCAGGAAGTACCAAAGGGCGCTTCCTTCGCTTTAATGAGGTGCTACAGTGCGAGCCACACTCCCAGGACCGCCCCTCCAGACCTTGTTAGTGGAGGGTGCGTGACTACTAGGCGGGGAGTAGTTGAATATTCAAGGGTTTGGTATCTTCACAGATTTCATAACTCACGGGACCTGCCCAGACCCGACCCCCAGCGAATTCTGGGGGATCACTGTATTTCTGCCTAGGCTGTCCTTCAGTCCAGGCGAGAGATTACCTTCCCCTGCCTCCCCTTTGACAGGTGATGTTTATGGGTCAGAAAGAAGCATCAGCCAAATATGAACGAAACTTACTAAGAAGAGCAGGGGAGCAACAAATTCTTCAGTATTTCTGTTGAAAGGAATGTAAATACATATTTCTAAATTTTCAGTGCAAATACTGAACTGTGTGATTCTCGTATCCAGTGGTAGAAAATTGCCACTACGTATATTCATTGTAGCTGAACGATTGATGTAGCTTCGTAGGCTTTTCTTTTTTTGTAGGTTATCTACCAGAGATCTGTTTTTTTTATTTAAATAAATTAAATTTACATTTCTTAGGCATTTTTATCCTACTCCTACCATGTGCATCCAGTGCTAACAGCTGTTCAATTTGATTGGCAAGATCATATGATTATTAGAAAAGCAAGTCAAGGATAAGAATCATTCCAGATTAGAGGTGGGTTGGGTTGTGTTGTGTTGGAATTTTTTCCCCTTTCTGTATATGATCATGGCGTGATGTTCATCAAAGCTGCCTTAACAAGTCTTGTAGCCTTAATGAGAAGCTTCTCACCAGTTCAGTGGCCTGGCTGTTTCCTGGTGTGCCAATCCCTGGAGTCATCTGGAGAGCCAGAGAATTTTAACTCCGAGTGAACCTGAGTTTTGACAAGCTTTGTTGATCAAAGGTTAACTTGCTCTTTGGGAGACTTTTTTTGGCAGCTCTTGGAATGCTTTTTAAGCATAAAAGTAATTCATGGTTCAACCTAATCTGAATCCTTGGGTGACATCACAGTTCTTTTGGTACTTGATTTGTCTTAATTCAGCCTAGATTTGAAATATTTGCTTTGACAGTACTTTTTTTCTCTCACACATTACTGAGAGTACAGATTTTATTTTTGCATCTGTTGAAATTCAGATTTTTGATTTGTAGTTTTAGAATTATTAGAAAAGAGATAAAGGAGCAAAATTTCATCGTTACTGATGAACGGACAGTTTTGTTCAGCCTGGAATCACTTCTGCATCCCATTAAACCTTTTGACCTGTCTAATTTGATCTCTAAGCAGAAATATTGATACATGACCCTTAACTGCAGATATGTTAAATTGAGACATGAGTAGGCAATTAAAAATATGTCTTTAAATAGAAGTGCAGTCTATACAGTATCCAGCCCATTAAACAAACTGTCAGACTGTATCCTCTCATTGCTGGGAGAAATAGGAAAATGAATTTCTGGCGATAGTGAAGAAAATGAAAGTGCGAATGAGAATGGAAAATGGGGTTTTGTAAAAGGCAGGTGTGTTTGTTACATCTGGTTTTTGGAAATAATTTAGAAGCAAAAGGCTGAACTTAAAGTCTCTGTGAGAGATGGTTGATATCTCACATTATGTATTATACTCTTAACTATTTAAGGATGGAGGAGAATTGTTTTTAACTTTACACTAGTTGAATCCTGCAACAATGAACTCACATCACTGATGTGCTGCACCTGATTTGTAGCTTCAGTGTCCTGCGTGCTAAATTGTGTAGCTCGCTCTGGATGTTTCTTGGCTTTAGATAACCCCATGATCCTTGTGAGTCCTTTCCAACTTAGGACATTCTCTGATTCTGAATTTTTTGTTGTGTTTCACGATGAGCTCTGTGAACTGGTGTGTTTACTGGTATACAATGGGGTCCTGTCAAAGCAAACACACACTTTGCTTTGCTTTCCCAAGCTGTCCCAATGTGTTACATATGCAGTGACAACTCTTCCCCCTCTGTAGTTTGCCTAGGTGAAAACAAAGCTCCTAAAGCATCACTTGTGGCTGGCATGGAGCACAGGGACACACAGCACTCCTGACTGTAGTGGGGTGAGGCAAAGGTGGTGTGTGCTCTGCCCTGGTGTTCGTACAGCATGGCAGAGGGAATTCCCATGGGCTCCTGCTGCTTCCGTCTGGATCTGCTGGTGGAGATTGTCCTAGTGGACCATGTTTCTTCACCACTGAAAATGTGGAAGTACAAATGCAGAGGGAAATCTCTTCCAGCTGTGGGGTTTTCCTGTGTTGCTTTGTTTTCCCTGCGGGAGTTAACAGAGCAAGCAAAGCCTTATGTGCAGAGCCTAAAGCTGTTTGAGCATTGGACCCATTGATCTTGCTTTCTGCTAAGTTAGAATGAACAATTAATTGGTGGTAGAAACCTGATGAACGTCCAGTTGCTTGACAATGTCAAAGCAAACAATGCTGCCATGTGTTTTCCCTGAACTTGTTTGTATTTAAAATAGCTGTGAACATGTCAAGCAGGGACATGAATGAAGTGGTGACCACAGAAATTACTCGTATAATTAAATTAAATTGAGTTTTAAATACTCTCCTGTTTCATTTGATGATGTCGCATTGTGTAAACCTATTAATTTGGGGTTTTCGCAGCTGTTGCACTTACACTGGGACCTAAAGGTCAGCTTGTGTTTCTCTGTGCTGGACTCCTGTTCATGAGCAGCAAACATCGGATTGGATGGTAAAACACTGGTGCAGTGCCAAAGGAGCCCAAACTTCTGTGCTTTTGGGAGTCTCCTGATAGGTTTGGAATGATGAACAAAGTCTAGTAACATGCATACTTTACAGTCCATTGATGTTGTATAATCAAACCACAGATCATTTGGCTCCATGAAGTAGGAGTGTTAGTTCTGTACATAAGGCAAATAGTGATTGGTACAGTGGGATTAGTGGGGTTTTGTATGAGCATTTTGAAATTTATTGGAAAACCTTGACATTGTTATTTAAATAAAGGAATATTTCTCATCATAAAAACTGAAGTACAGAGCCTGTATGGCTGAAAGCTTACCTGAGAATTGAAGTTGCTGTGCAGTAGTTGTTTCCCTCCTTGTCCATGAAGTGTTGCAAGCAGCAGTGCTGCAGTTTGTGTCCTTCAGCTGATGCTCTTCAGGCAGGAGCCGGCAGCTTGCACCCACTTGTGCACAGGAATGAACTTCAGGCACGTTTGGGCATGCAGCCACCTCCGGAGTGTCCAGTTGCTGTTTGCACTTCCAGAAATGCCGGTTGGCTTCGTGGAAAAAAAATAGTGACCCTCCAAAGTGATAGCCCTAAAAATTCCTGAAGTTCACTACAACATAAAGTAGTTAAGCAAAATAATTTTGTGGCCTTGGAAGATGTAAGCTTTTAATCTCTGATGTTCAAGTTTAATAAATGAACCCAGAGAATCAAATTTTGACAGAGTATTTCAGATTTTATACACAGAGATTTGTGCATACAAGAGTATTCAAATTAATAGGCATGTGACCAACTGGTTAGTTATGTGGAACTTGGAGAAGCTGTATGTTAAAGTGAAGGTTCAGAACAATATAGTATTGTTCAGGTGAGCTGAGCCGCCTTGAACAATGGGAGAACTTCAACGTGGGACTAATTTATTCTTGGATTCATTAGTCTGGAGAGAGAAAACATAGGAAATTACTTAATTAACTGAGTTATGTAGTGTTTCTTTTATTTTGGATCAGGGGTTCCTTAACTGAAAGCGAATCAGAATATTGTTCATTCTGCTAGTAGCCAAAGTAGAGCTAAAAAGAATAAATAGACCAAGTAAAGGAGGTCAGATGAGATTCAAAGCCAGAGCAGTTTACCTGCAGTTGAGGTATATAATTTGTCAAGAGTTGTGAATTGGTTTCCATTTCAGACACTTTTTGTTTGATTTTTATTTCTTTTATTGTTTGTAGGTGTTATTTTCCTGCTATGGGTTGTCAGCTGGGAATTCTGAGTCTTACACTTCTGTCCTTTTTTACTTTCTATTAAGTCTATAAAGCAATGATAAGACTGTTTATGGCATTTATCCAAGTCTATTCTAAAATTAGAAGTTTTGAACAAACTAATTAAGGTCCTTAGTAGCAGACTTGATCATTTAAATCTGTACAAACTGCTGCATTTTAATCCAAATAAATCAATTTTTTTAATTCTCCCTTTAGGTCATGTTTGTGATTGTAATGATTAGTTTAATAAATAGCCTCACATAATGAAAAGAGGAGCAGCAGTGTTCTTTTCTCTGTAAGAATTCAGGAGGGCTTCCCAAAAGGAAGGGCAGATCTTGGGCTCTTTGCAGTTCAAACAGGAAGTAACTACACACTTGTCTGCTGTTCAGCCTCTCTTACCGAGATGTTGCTGCTGGATGTCAAACAAAACTTCCTGGACATTTTTCTGAGGAGTAACATGAATGCAGGTCAGTCAGGTAGTGGTTGCTTCAGGCCACAGACGGAGCTGTGCAGTCAGAACAACCAATCCCTTATGCAGTGAGAAACGAGAGCATTTTATGACTGGGTGGCTTCTCTCTGGAAAATTTCAGTGCTGAAGCCTCGTTGGCCCTGCTCTGGTCAAACCTCCTGCTTTCACATACTGCTGCCATGGCCCTTGTCTGCAGGGTGCTTTGTTGCCAGCATTGCAAATGGACATCGCTCTGAGTTATTTATGATTTTACATGGGCAATTGCCTGGGTAACCAAATTTGCATTCAAGTACATAGCACAGGTCAGCTGCACGTGATTTTTTCAATAGAATGGTTTAAAATTGGTTTGTGGCAGTTAAGATTTGCTTTCTAGTGGTAACATATTGTATGGCATCAAATTAAACAAACTAATATTCTGTACCAATGTTTCTAGGTATAAATAGCAGAGTTGCTGTTCATAATTTATCACTGTTGGCTGTGCCAATTCCCTGTTTAATCTCTCTCTCACACTTCTGAAATCTGGAAATCAGGTCAAATATATACAATTTGCTCAGGAAGGTCTTCACAGTAGGTAACTCGTGTCAAATTGCATTTTTAAGGGGGCTTCTTAAGAGAAGCTATGACCTTCCAATATTTAGTAGTGAAATTACTTTAGTTTCAAGATATATCACCCCCAAGACAATCCAGAAGAGTTATTTTCTTCGTCTTTTTTAATTTGAAGCTAATAATTACTGAAAGAGGTGGTGTTACTTGAGTGAAGTGACAGCATGCAAGGTGTGCTCAGCGATTTACATGCCAAATCAGCTTGTTTCATCTTTCAACTTGAGAACTTCAGGGCACACCTGGTCATAAATCTTCTGCTGGTGGTAATTTTTTTTCTGAGAAAATGCATGTTGGTTGAAAGTATGACACAGGAAGTTTCTGGTTTATGATCTTTTCTCCTTTGCAAGGCAGCTGATGGCTGAGGTGTTGTGTACATCTGAGAGACCTCACGTTGTGACAGTGGTCACTGTCAGTTCAAGTGTCCTGACCCCTGGTGTGGTGGTTTGGGGGCCAGTCATAGTGGATTTGCAGGTTGTGGGAAGGAGGTAGCTGAGCAGAAGGGGTCCCTTCCTCTCCCTTGCTCCCAGAAGCCCAGTTCCTCTTGGAACTCATTAAACAAACCAGCTGTAAGTGCTGCACCTTCTCTTCCTTGAGAAATGGGAACAGGAGTGGAAAGCAAGGAAGAGGATGAAATTAAAATATTTGAGAAATCCTGTTTTACACACAACGTGATAACTCAGAGGTGTGACAGCACCCTTAGAGAGGGTGATGTTTGAGGAATGAATGTACCTGAGACTTTAACTGGCTTTGGTACCACAGCATAACAGACTTCATCATTTGTATGTTTGCTGGAAGGACTCAAACACCTAATCCCTGTAGAGGAATGCTGTCAGGCTTTGGGATTCACTGCACCAAGCCTGGCAGAGTTCAAGAAGCGTTTGAATGATACTGTTGGACGCTTGGTGTTACTCTTGAGTGGTCCTGTGCAGGGCCAGGAGTTGGACTCTGTGGTCCTTGTGGGTCCCTTCCATCCAGGCATATTCTGTGATTTGTCTGTAAATAACTGTTGGATTTGATTGCTTAGACCTGATAATTAATCTCCAAGGAGCACTTTGACTTTTCTTTTTAGTCAACTGTTTTCTGAGCTCACCAGTCCTACCAAACTAGGAGTGTGTTTAGTGATTACTTATTGTTTGATTAGAAAATATATTTTCAGATCAACTAGAATCTGAAGAGTAAGAGGTTTTCCTTTTAGGAGTGACTTCTCAAAATCTTCCCCTAGTACAAAACCACATGCCTGAATATCCATATGGGTATATCCAGAATTAAACTTATTTTTTTCAGAGTGCTCAGTAACAGAAATGAGGATCTGCAGGGATTTCAGTGCCTTTGGCTAATTATCTGTGGAAAACACTGTGTGATAGAGTCCTGAAATGGACTCTGTGCCTTAGCCATGGTTTCAGCAATTTCTGGAATCTGGCTGGTTTAACAGGAGTTGCAGAGCCCTGTCTGCAGAGTAAACCCCTTGAGGAGAGTGGCCTTGGAAGGTCCCCTTTGGCTGTGTCACCGGGGGTGGCTGAGGGTGCTGCAGTGCAGGAAGTTTACCCTGCACATGTGGGGTGCCTGAATTCTCAGGAAGAGAGGAGTGCCTGTGTCCAGCAGCTGCAAGGCGCACCAGTGGGATGAGGCAGAGACAACAGATGTGGTTGTTTTCCTGGGAATACTTGATCAGCACTCCTCGCCAAGCTTGGCACATTGAGGCAACCAGCCATGCAGGGCTTGGGCTGGCGAGTGCTGCAGGTCACACTTGAGTGGCTTAAGGTGGTCACCTGGGTGTGGGGAGCATTATTTCAGAATTGTGGACAGCTCTGAGTGGTTCTGTTTGAAATTGAGTGCTCAAAGTGGGGGTTGGAAGGAGGTTGCATTTAAAATCGCATCTGCATGGAGCTGAACTCACCTTCCAGAGGTTCACCAGTTAGATGGCCTCGAGGGTCAATTGGGGTTCCTAACTCACTTTGAGCATGTTTGAAGTTGGTAAGGGAAATTTGATTAATATTGGTCAGATTTGAATGTGGCATGTTAGTCAAGAATTCTGTTTCAGGTGGCAGCAATGCCTCTCTGCTGCTTTTCACTCCTGCTTTTCCCGCAGGGAATTACAGTCCAAATTCCTTGTCTGTGATTTCTTATATGCATTAGCACTGGTCTGGTTGCTTGCACTGTAAGGAGGCAGTTGGTCAGAGAATGTTCTTTGCAGACAGGAATAAAGAAACTTTTTTGTTCACCTAGATTTGGTTGTTGGTAATAATGCAGCTTGATTTTTGAGTTCTAGGATGAGATTGCTTTTCAGAAAAAAATGTTAATTCTGCTACAAAGGCTGTGTGGATACAGTAGCCAAGGGAATGCAAGTTATTTTGTTCCATTATTTTACAGAGCTCTTCTAGAAGTGGGATCAAAGCAATAAAATGTGCCATCATATCTGTGCTGTTATTCTACACAGTGGAATGCTGTGCTGGTTATACTCAACACAGATAATTAGTGTTTAAATGCCTTATTTCTGACATTGAATTTCTTTTGAAAGTAGTGGGTCTCAGTTTCGTTGGCTTGTTGTCTCAAGCTGTGAGTCCTTACAAATCCTGCTGAAGTACTTCAGTGCTTCTGTTTCAGCCTTTCAGTGTATTAAAATGCCCCTGTGGGTATATACTGAAAACACAAACCTCATTAACACATTTTTGGTTTACTTTTTGACAAAGTAATTGCACATTTAAGAAATTGGCTACTCGCACCAAGCTGCTAATTTTCATAATCTATCCAAGATACCAAGTGGGTAAAAATAAACGTCTCTTAATCTTAAAAGATGAGTTGCCAAAACTACACATGGTGGGTGGCAGCTTCTCAAAAATGCATTTTGCTTACACCTTAAGATGTAAAATAGCTCTTTTCAGGAGCACTGTTTCTGAATTCAGGTTTGTCAGTCACTGGAGTTGGGAAACCTTGTATTGGGCTGCAGCATCGACACATTCCTGAGTACTGCAATCAGATGCTTTAAGTATGGAAACTCTGGTGCTGGGTGATGCAGACTTACTTAAAGTACTGCTTAGGGAAAAGCATTTATTTAATTGTAGAATAGTGAAAAAAGTAGGAAAGAAATGACACAGTACTACCAAAATCACATTTATGTCAGAGTTGCTGCAAGTGCCCTTAAATTAATTTATTTTTTAAAGGACCACTTAGTGCAGTCTTCGTAGTTTCTGTCAGTGAAATAGTTTAGCTTTGCAATTGTTCTTTCTGTTCTAAGTTTCTGCTCAAGTTTTTATGCATTAATTATCCTAAGAGGAAAGTCTTGCTTGTTTGAATTTGTAATACCCAGACCTTTCTTCATGTAGGATTGTGTGTCACAATGTGTATTTAGTAAGCTGTGAAAACACTGATGTGGTGGAAAATGTGTATGCTAGTTTGTGTCCCTCCTTTGTGGGTTTCTTTTATATACATATACATACATATAATCCCAAGTTTTTCCTCCCAAATTCTTTACCATTTAGATATTCTTTTCACATTTGACAGTGAACTGAGTCAAAAGCTGTTGCAGATCTTTTCAAAATAAGAAAATGTTGGACTGTTTCCACTTTAGTACAGTGGTAAGTGTCCCCACCTGGCGTGTGGGAGACCCGGGTTCGATTCCCGCCAGGGAGACAGTGTTGAGTTGGACTCGATGATCCTTGTGGGTCCCTTCCAACTCAGAATATTCTGTGATTCTGTGATTCTGTTTCAATGTATGCTGTATATTTATGGAGAGAGATACATAATTGTGTTTGTGGCTTCCCGTAGTTCCTTTTTAATGCTTCTTGAAAGCTGCTTGTCTAAAGCGATTTTAAAGTTTAAAGAAGGAGTCTGGATTTTCTTGTCAATAATTAATTTTGGTCAAATCACTGGCACACCAAGGGAGGAAGTTCCTGCCCTGGTTGCACTGACACCTCCGTGGTGTTAGCACCGAAACCTGACTCCAGGGGTTGTCCAGCACTCCCGGCTGGGACAAGAAACCCGGCTGCGCTAAAGCTGGAAAACTTGCTGTACCAGATGGTCAAAACAGACTTATGTGTTCTTTAGTCCAACTAAGTGGATTTGTGGCATTTGCTAGCAGTGAACTCTTAAGTTGTGGGAGAGATTTAGCAGCAACTTGTAGTGGTGCTGGACGCTGGAGAGAGCCTGTGGCTGCCTGCGCTCGAGGTATTTCAGCTTACACAGCACAAGGCCTTTGCTGAGGGGGATGCCTGGCAATCCTGGCTGTTTAAGGCTGCTCCAGCTCCAGCCTGAGGTGCACAGGTGAAGTGGAAGCCATTCAATGGTTGCTGCTTCAGCACTGCAGTCAAGTGGTTTTTAGATTTGTTCATATGCCCCGTGCTCTCCAACACTCCTGTGGTTTGCTTTTGCCTTTTTTGCATCTGACACTTCACCCCTGCTCAGTCAGATTTGCAAATCCCAGTCTCGGGCTGCTCCATACCTGGATCACTGGCATGTGCTAAAGCACAATTAAACACGAGAGTACTTCCAAGGTTGACTTTGAGTTATTTATTTATTTTAAACTTGGAGGGGGGGAGGTGTTTTCGAATCTACATATACAGAAAAGCAAATGTAGAGGTCTAAAGCCTGTAGCTGGGAAAGGGACATCCTAGGAATGGGATACATAATGTGCTTTACTGTGAAACTGCGCAGTAGATCTTAGTGGTATTTCCACTTGACTTTGTGCTCTTATTCTTTATGGACTGTTTTTCTTTGCCTGTTGTGATGAACAAGAGAGAAAATGGAACAGTATCTCTGAAAGCCTTGCAAAGGTATTTCTGCTGTTCTTACATGGCCCTTGCAAAGGTGAAGTCTTAATGTTTTTATTAGTAGTGTCAGTACCTAAATATTTTTGGATGCTGACCTAGTTTCATTTACAGCTCACACTGCGACTATTTCAAGGCCAGCTTGACTGGGGACAAAGGAGGGTCAGGAATGAGGGCAACTGTGTCCAGAACCTTGAAGGAAATAGAGCAGTGGCTAATAACTTAGAATTCAATTAGCATAATTTGGACATCACATACTACGAGAAATGTTTATGTTTCAGAAAGAAATACTTGCTAGTAATTTCCTGCCTCTGGATTTTTAAAGGTCTGAAAAATAGCATTTACAGCCTAGTTAAACTGGGGTTTAAAGGTGGAGGTTTTTCTTCTTTAAAATCCATTGTACTTTGATTATAATATAGATCAAAGGATTGGGTTAGCTTTTTATTCTTAATAGGAATACTGGTTTCACTTTTAGTGTATTTCTAATGATCACTGGACTCTGTTTTCTTCAAAGGCCAAGACAGTAATAATTAAGTATTCTTAGCTCCTAGTTTAGTGGCTAGTGCATGCTTAAAAAACTTTTAAGTGTAACTTCATTTTAGCAGCCACCTGAGAATGTTCTCTAACACTGACAGTGGCTTTGGTGGTAGTTTGATCCATGAGGTTGCATAAAGAGATAAAGCCAAGGGATCTTTTTTGGAAGAGAAAATTATTTATATACTGTGTATTTTATCTTGTTCCTACATGCCTGATAGTTGCACAGGTCACCAAATCTTAGCTGGTATCTTTGGACTATATTTTAAAAAGAGAAGTAGCAATTGAGGAAATCCTCAAGAGAGTTACAGCAGAAATATAACCAACAAAGATAAATGAGCTAAATATTGCTTCAAAACATCCAATTAAAAATAAAAGGCAACAGAAGGGTTTGTACAAACCCCGTGGGAGGAAAAAGTGAAGCAAGCCATGTTCAATAAATCTTTTAGGCTGGACTGAAATATATCGAAACAGTTTACTTTGTGCATGTGTGTTTTTTTTACACTGTACCACTGCTGCTTCAAGGGACTCTTAAAAATCCCCAACCGGGCAGCAGCTTTATTTCTGGCTGCCTGTAACTGGGTCCCTTGAGGAGAGAGGCAACAACACAGATCATTTTCGGTGTCTCTTTCAGTATAAGGTGTCTGTGCCACCTCTGGAGCCAGTTTGTGGTGCTGAGCAGCCTTTTGGCTGCAGACACAGGTATTGATATTGTTATGGTAAAAGCTGGATTGTAGGATGTTTGAGTGCATTTTAATTAGATGGGAAGCAGCTGCAGGAGCCAAGTTTTTGTAGCGTGAGTCATGATTTGCGTGCTGTGGAGCAGTTCCATCAGTGAGAGCTCTCCCAGAGTAATGACTACAGTGCCTGGCCCTCTGCCAGGGAAGGGTGCGAGTCGCTGGCTGTGCTTACTGAGGTGCTTGTTAGCTCTTCTCTCTGAGTAAGAGCTCCTCTAAGCTCTTAATTAAAAAAAATCTTCCTTTTCACAGTTCAGGAATGTGCAGATAACAATGGCCATTGTGACAGAGGTGATCCTGCTGCTGGTATTTCCGGTGGTGATCCAGATCCTGCAGGGCAGGGTTGGTGCTGTGCAAGGCTGTGTTCACCTGCATGGCTGAGGTTATATGTATTTGCACTATCGGAACTGAGTGAGGTGACTGTGTCGGTGCATGATGCACACAGTTCAGCAGGCATACAGTTCATGAATCGGACTGCAAGAGTGTGAAAGTTGGGCAATTCAGAGCAAAGTTTTCTGTGGCACAGTCACTGGGCTTTGCTGCGCAGCATAAGGAACTTTGTCGTAGTCCTCATGCAGAAGTGCAAGTTGCCTGAAGGGCAAAAAGGGGGCAGATTCCAGAGGCAAATCTGGTCGGTTGTCTTTGTGATACATAGCTAGCATCGCATGTTCTGTTCAGTAGGTGCCAGAAACCAGCCTCTGCCTGCACCTAGTGTGGGGAATTAAAGGTGTTTCTGCTCTCAGCCTAATCCTGACCAGCGCGGTTCTGTGCTCATGGACATCCTGTTCAGCTGACACATGGCTTTCCTTCACACGTGGTTACCGGAGCCATCAGAAAATGGTACAGTGTGCAAAGGTGTGTATCTTAGAGCAGGAAGTTCATGGCAGATTAGTCAGGGTGTTGCTAGTAAAATAACAATTACCTAAGCAGCAAACTTCTTTGCATTCTTAATGTGGGAAATGTCTACTCAGTTGCACAAGTGGAATCTGGATGTACCAGGAGGTGAGAGGGCTCGAGGAGTGTGTGTGCTCTTACTAATGCATGTGGTGGCATGAAACATGTAACTCTGGGTCTTGAATGGGTATTGAAGAGCTTGGTTTAACATCAGTCCAGACTTTGGAACCCTCTCCAGAAAACGGCTGCAACAGTTTGCTCAAGGAATGAGGTTTGTGGTCTTCATTTGAAACACTTGTGTGTGTGAAGGCACTGAAGCCAAATGTCTGTGACAGGCAGCTGGTGTGAGATATCTGGGATTGCTCCACACCGAGGGCTCATGGGATCACTGAATGGCTGAGGTGGAAGCACCTTTCATCTAGTGCAGTCCCCCTGCTCAGTCAAGTAGGGTCACCCACAGCGGGATGCCCAGGACTGTGTCCAGATGGCTTTTGCACAGCTGCAAGGATGGAGACCCCACAACCTGCCCCCCTGGGCAGCCTGGGCCAGTGCTCAGTCACCCTCCCATGAACTGATGAGCTGCACTGAGAGGAAGCTGAGAGTTGCTTCTGGGCATTATCAGTGCTTCCTGTGGCACTTCTTGTGGGCATTGTAGAAGAAGGGAAAGTGCTGCGGTCCTTTTCTGTGTTGAACTGAAAAACCCTTCCGTCAGAGCTTTTCAATGCACATACTGGCTGTGAGCTCTTGGAATTAGCTGAAAGGACTGTGGGCAAATACAGTATATGAGTCATGAATTTCTGTTTTGCAAATCTGGTATAACGTTGGTACTATTTCCCCAGTGCTTTGCCAGCGTTTTAATTAGAAGTGGCAGTTTTAATTAAATAACACAACTGGAGGCTGTGTTACTGTATTTCTCTTCTCCAGTTCCCTCTGAGTTTCAGAAGAGAGAGGGTTTTTTTCCTACAGTAGTTTCAGTTAGTGGAAAAGTCCATATGGTAAGTAGAATATTCAGCTGTACTGTGGAAATCACATGAAATGTGGCTGTTTAATAATAGTGGTGGATAACATTAATAATTTAAAATATTTCCACTGAATAACTTTTTCAGTTATTCAGCAAATTCTAGAAAAGTGATGACAATACCAGAGGCTGATACTTAAAGGGAACAGGACTTAAACAAAACACAGATTTTTGTTATTGTTATTGGAAATAACCTCTAGTGAAGGGGACTTCTGAAATTGAAATTCTTCCCTTTGATTCTGAATTGCATTTAATTCTTGTAATTTAGTTGTGGTTTGGGCTACTGTTTTTGGGGGTGGGTTGTCATGCGTGTTGCTGTTTTTTACCAGTGCCCTGTGCTGTGGTTTCTCATTGGTGATCAGGGTTTGACAATGGAGCACCTTAAACATACCTTCTCTCATCAGAATAATACAATTTCTGACTTCATGTGACAGCGTGGATATTTAGAACAAATCATGTTGATGTAAATATATTCTTATATACTTATTTTCCTCTAAGTCATCAAGCTAATAAAATTCTGTGATTTCCCAATTAATACTGATCAGTTTCTTTTTTTCTTCTGTAACATCAGTAAAATACTGTGCAATTATTGCCATTTAAAATATTCCAGTTTTCCCCTGTAAGACAGCTAATACAAACGATAGCCCAGTTTTTCCCTTTTAGATAGCTAATATTAATTGTGGGTCCCTTCCAACTCATAATATTCTGTGAATCTGTATGAATTGCTGTGCCTAAGTTTGGAGTCTCTGGAATACAATCTGTCTTCCCTGAGTTTGTTATATCCCTGAGAATGTGTTTTAAAGGATGGATCCTGTCTTTAGTGCTCCTTCAGTGGTAGTGGGGACGAGCCTGATACTGTGAGAAACTGCCGTGCATCAGGTGTTCCTTTCTGTAGCAGGGTGGTTCTTTTATTTTCCTGAGGTACACAATGATTTACTTGCCCTGTTTGTTTTGCCAGCAGAGAGATAACCCAGTTTTCTGGTGTTTCCCAAGAAGCTCAGTAGCTTGGGAACAGGCCAGCAGCTTGGGAGCTAATACCTACTACATGTGCAAATACACAAGTGTTAATTCCCTTAATAGTGGGAAAAAGCTTAAATCCCTTTTAGGCAGTGCAGCCACTGTCCATGAAGGAAGATAGCTTGCCTCCTGGGAATTCCTGCTTGCAGCACTAAGTGATGGCTTAATCTCGTACAGGGATTCTACATACTTACACTTCCTTTGATTATCTTACATACTTTGATTATGTCATGTGTCTTCTGGATTTAACATGGCACAGGCTGCAGGAAAGCACGCATTTAAGGGAGAGAACTTGTTTTCACAATAGACCCCGAAATTTGCCAAAAGCTGAGGTTTAAACACCTGTTAATGCATGCTTGAACTTTTATTTGTAGCTGGTTTTAAAAAATCTGTTTATTCTCTCCTTGCTTTTCTTACAAGAAAAAAAACTTCAGGCTTAACTTGCCTATGGGCATCTTTATTCACTGTCTGTAGAACAAGTGAAATGGCGCAGCCGTTGAATCACACAAGATATTTAGGCATGTCTTACTGAAATAAGACAAATTATGAATTAGAAGGCAAAATACTTAGCAGATTTCATACAATCCTAGAACTTTTTGTGTTGGAAGGGACCTTGAAGATCATTTTGTTCCACCCCTTGCCGCGGGCAGGGACGCCTTCCATTACCCCAGATTGCCCCAACCTGGTCTTGGACACTCCCAGGAATGGGGCAGCCACAGCTTCTCTGGGCAGCCTGTGCCAGGGCCTCACCATCCTCACAGGGAAGAATTTCATCCTTACATCTAGTCTAATCCTCTTGCTATAGTTTGAAGCCGTTCGCCCTTGTCTTGTCACTGCATTCCCTTTTCACAAGTCCCTTTGATTCTCTCATAGGCCTCCTTTAGGCACTGGAAGGTGCTCATGTCCCCCTGGAGCCTTCTCTTCTCTGGGCTGAACATGCCCAGCCTGTCCTCACCACGGAGATGCTCCAGCCTTCGGAGTGTCTTCGAGGACTCACTCCAGCACAAGTCCATGGCAGTGACAAAGATGTTAAACACCACCAGTTCCCACACTGACCCCTGAGGAATGCCACTCCTCGCTACTTTCCATTTGGCCATCTGCTCTCTTCTGAGATTTATTTTTTAATGAAAACACTCCTTTTGGGTTTTTATCTTTTCATAGTACGTGTTTGCAAGACTAGTAATTTTGTTCAAAAATTACTTTTACAAACCGAGTGAATTGCGCTACATAAAAATTATTTTTAAGATACTGTAATGTCAAGACAATCCTCTTTCAAAATAAGACCATACTCATGTCGCTTGGAGGTCATGGCATCAGCATCCTGGTATCAAAGATTGCTGTAATATAAAGCCTCAGATGGTTAAAAGCTATTCATGCACATGGTATTTGAGGAGGAGATTTGTTGTTATTATGAGCAAAGACTTAGCAACTTGGCAGAGCTAAGAGAAAAAAATAATACAGTGGGTTAGTCATAATCTACTTCTTTGTTTTAAAACAAGTTAATGGACAGAAGACAATCAAGTTACAACTTAATGTGGAACTCCTTTCTGAGTTTATCATTTTTGTTGTATTAACTTTTTATGGGCCATGTAGAAATAAATACTGACTTTACCTATGACCTACTCTTTGGTAAAGACTGGGGTTTAGCTGTTAGAATATTTTTATTAATGCAATTATATTTTCAGTCCTATAATGCTGGTCCAGCCTAGTGTTATTTTTGAAGAAATAATCCTGTAGACATTTGCTTATGTATTCTTAGCATTTCTTTTTGTTATGCTTTTGGCTTTGATGTGCTGCTTAACTTTCCTCTGAGTCATAATCGTAGTTGCCAAACCATTGTTTTTGCTCTATTTGGACTTGACTCTAGTTCTACAGTTGTTTCCTCCTAGTGGCTTAAAATCCATGAGCTTCTATTAAGATGAATGTCAGTGATTTCAAGTTGATTTGCATAAAAGAAGCCCTTAGTCTCTGGTAGAATAAGTCATGTGTAATGTTTAGTTTTAAAGTAAGAGTGACTACAGGAAATATTGGAAATAAAAGTTGTTGACCTTTTGTGCACAATGGAATTTCCCTTTTTATTAAATATGGGATACTCTGTCATCCATAAGCTGTCAGTGAACTGAACGCCCTCACTGGTCATCCTCTGTTTAAAAAAAATAAACAAGTTGGCCCCTCCCAAACAATTAATGCGGTGTCTTGTTGTAGAAATGGCATCAAGGCAAAAGATGGTGATCACTGATATGCTTTCCAAAAATAAATATTGCCAAAGTGAGGACCTTAAAGTCAGAGTCCAGAATTGGTTGTTTGCAGCAGCTTCAAAGTCGGTGACTTACTCATGTCTATCCCAGCCAAGTGGCTGTCTTGGATCATGACTTGGTACCAGTCTTACATGTAGTAATAACTCATTTGCATTAAAATTAGCTGGCATCAGTAAGTCCCCATTTATTTCGACTTTAAAAAGTAATTTGCTCCTATAGTTTGCATATTGCCATAGCTGACTGTGGTTTGGGGCTTTATAGTATGCTGCTTTTTTTCTTTTTATTAGATAATATTGTTTTAATAACCTTTGGAAGGGAAATTAGTATTTGTCATGTGTATCTCACAGCATTATTTCAGAACCCAATAGACTTGAAGGTGCCTTCAAAATGTTAGTTGTCAAACGTCCATTGAGAGTTTATAATGCTCTTCATGGATTTAATGGGTTTAGGATGGCCTTTGTAGGACTGGAGTTCAGTGCGTCCTGCAGCCCATCCCTCTGCAGTGATGCTTTAGTGCTCGTGGGTGCTGAGTCAGTGCCTCGGATCCCAGGCATCTCGTATATGATGTATTTTCTGAACCGGAAAATAGATCTTAGGAATTGGAAGTAAGAGAAATTGGCATTGGCACTGACGAGCACCAAAGCAAAGTTACTGTGACTTTTGGCAGGAAATGAGTTAAGAAGCCAAAAAAAAATTTCCTAATTATTCATTCAGGACCCTATGTAACATTTTGTGTTATAAATATGAAAATATGTTATAAATAGGGAAATACGTGGGCACAAGGGTGCAGGGAATTAGTGTTTTGTTGACTTACTTCCCAATGCACAAGGGGATAGGTAGGAGTGCCAGGGCACAGATGCTTCGTGGCTCTGAAGTGCTGATTCAGCACCTTTTTGTAATTGCAAATTACTCAGTCCTGGTTTCAGAAGGTCGTTTGTGAGGCTTCAGAGTTCTCTTCAAATCTCCCTCCTTTAATCTCCTTCTCCACAGCTGTCAAAATGTACAATGCAAAGAAGAGATGGGCTCCCTGCAACTGCAATTGTTACATGTTCCTCTAAAATCTGGACGGTGGGAGCTGCCCCATGGCTGAAGTGTGTTGTGCTAAAGCCGTCTGAGGGATAGAAAGAGAATGGTTGAAGATTTGCCTGACTCTCAGCTGTAAGAATTGCAAGTTTGAGTCACAGGGGACAATACAGAGCTGCTGGGACACACAGGGGCAGCAAGGGGAAGAAGAAGGGTGACAAGTGCATTCAGGCTTTCCTGCTGAGGCAAACGTGAGACTTGCATGGAGGGATATGAGGGATGTGGTATGAGGTGCAGCACTGGACAAATGAGATGAAAAGAGAAGATGGGACACAGGGTACACAAAATTAAATGTCAGGTGCAGATTGGTTGGCAAACAGATGTGGGTAAGCAGGTGATCAAACTCGCACTTCTGGCTCTCAGGGCCTTTCTGTTTACTTTGGCACTGAAGAGCTTTACAGCACATCACTCAGTTGCAGTAGATGTGCTGTTTATATAGTATCTAAAATATGTAGTAGATGTGAAACTACTATAAATATTTGTGCACATATTTTATACAGAAAACATCAATTAATAAGTATAACTAAAAATGGAGATTTATCTTTGTTAAGCTGATGAAGGTATTTAACTCAGAAATAGGCAAAATGCATATAAAAAATAACTGCTCTTCGTTCTCTAAAGACTTGTTTCAAGTTGTTTTCACTTGTGCCAATGTGGTTTGCTGGGACAGTGCAGCAGTTTTGGACTTGTACTAATACTTTTCCTGCTTTTCTAAGATGGAAGAGTGAAGTCAGTGAATTGCCAGCTGGCTGTTTCAATGCACAGCAAATTAGAGTTTAAAAAGGTGAAAAAATAGTATTTATTAGCTCAAGCTCAGCACCATGTGAATGTGTGATTTTAGGAACTGTTGACAGGTTTTCCCAACATCTGATTAAATTCCAGTTTCCATTCTTACCATTCTGTTGGTCTCTTGTCTTTGTTCATTATGGACATCTTTAAACACAGATCAGGGAAAAAAGTAAAACCGTGTGGACTCAGTGCTTTGCTGTTAGCATCGCATATTGTCTTCACTCCTTTTGTCACCTCACTTGAAGGCATGTACTCCTCCATTTCAGGAGTGGTGCCAGAAAGAGAAGAAATGCAGGAATATCCTGCACCACTGGGTAGGGTGACATGGAAATCAGGGCTAAAGTGTCCTGATAGAGAGGCCTTGCACCATCTCTGCCTCTGCAATCTGTGCTTTGTACACAGGAATGAAGTGTCTGTGTCCATTTATCAATTTCTCACACACTGAGAATGGTAAAATATTCCCACAGAAAGCGGGTGGGAAGTGGAAGAAAGCCCTGCAGGAACATCAGCCCACTGAGAACTGCTATTGTTGAGGGTCTTTGCAGCTGAGCACAAATGTGCTTTTTGTTTTCCCAATGGCCTGGGGCAGAATTTGAACCTCTGAAGGTGTGGCTTTTATTCATTATTTTACAAAGGATCTTGAATTAGTATATTTTGCCTGTCCTTGATATTCAGAAGCCTGATGCAAGTGTGTATGCAGCATTACTGGAGGCACACTCCGTGCCCTGATTTCTGCTCTGTTGATGCTTTTGACCAAAGGCCTAATAAAAGAATTGGCTCTGCTATTGTTGTTGCGTGCTCCTGCCCATTACCGAGCCGGGTATCCGCGGAAAAGCTGTCCTGATAACAATGAACACCTGGTGCGTGATTCTGCTCTGGAGACGTTAGGAGGGGTGGGTCAGATGAGTACCCCTAGTGTCTGGAATTGTTCATTAAAAGAATGTCCCACTTTCTGACCTATAAATACTAGCAAGTGAGGAATAAGCAAAGACTGTTTTCAAAAACGTACCTCCCCAGGAGCAGGTAGTAAATGCTGCAGCATTCGTTTTGAGAAATGCTTTTATTCCGTAGCATTTACCTTCTTTAAGAATAGTGGAGGGGGCAAGAGAGGTTCATCTGTGAGCATTGCTGCAGTGTGAACTCAGTAATGGAAAATTCAGAGGGCTGCGTGATGTACTGTTACATGAATAAATGCAGCTCTTGTTTTATCTTACAGGCTGAAAATTAATGGGTTGCAAACTGCTAAAGGTCTGTAAATCTGTTGGTCCCCAGCTTCATGGTTTAACCCATGGAGGGCAAACACTTCCCTGCCTCCTCCCACACTCTGCAACGGGAAAAGGGGACAGTCGGAAGAAATAAATTAAAATCCGTGGGTTAAGATATTTATATAGGACAGAAAAGGAAAGGAAATAATAATAAGGGTGATGATGATAAAAGAATTAAAATATACAAACAGGTGGTGCATGATGCAATTGCTCACTAACCATCAGCCAGTGCCCACCCAGCTGGAGAGCAGCAGCCCTTGGCCAGCTTTCCCCCTCGTTTGCCTCAGAATGTCTAGGGTCAAGCAATATGTATTTTCACTTTGTATATTTATACTGAGCGTGGCATCCTATGTCTTGGCTGTCCCCCTCCCAGCTTCTTGTGCCCCTCAGCATTCTCACTGGGGGGGGGTGAGAGGCTGACTGAGTGTAGACACTGCTCAGCAACATCTAAAATCAGTGTGGTGTCTGACATTATTCTCATCCTAAATCTGGAATGCAGCTCTGTAACAGCCACTAGGAAGGAAATTAATCCCGGCTGAAACCAGGACACCCAATAATGCCTGAAACTTACAGAAATGGTCAGGTCTAAGAAATAAGACTGGACTGTTTCCAGAGCCTTAATGCTTCCTCAGAGATTTGATGCAGTTAGATTGTATATAAACCGCATTCCTGGACTTAAAGCAAGTCTCTGTTGCAGCATTGTTCCTATACACAGTATACCCTTAAACCACAAATATTTACATTCCATGAGACCTAGGACACTTTATTGTGCTCTCTGTAGTTGTCAGCAAAGTTGACAAGATCAGGGTGGTGATGGGGGAGGAATGTTGCTCTGTTAACCTTTGTGTCTCCCTCACTAAGTTGCAAAGATTGGTTTGCATAACTATCAGGGAAAAATTCATGGAAAGAACATGACAGTCACCCAGGCTTCATGTTTGACATTTTGATACTACTGAAATTTAAACTTCAATGCCTTTTTTTTTTTTTTGTTTCCTCACAACAACTTTTGCAGCTCTGTGGGGTTTTTTTGGCCTAGAATCTGCACACACAGAAGGGTTTCTCTTAGTCTTAATGTTTCGTTTTGACATATTTTTACCACAGGAAGCACATCTATTTCTCAGGGGGGAGTTCCATTATCTTGTGTGTGCCACTGAGTTGTAGCAATATCATCTATAGGCTGGTTCCAGCCAGCCCTTTTAATTCCTCCAAAGTGAGAGGGCGTGGGCTATTTGGACAAGCTGTGTTCCCAGCAGGAAGTGTGGTTGCCTGCTGTCCGTGCCCGGCCAAGCCCCTTAAAATCCTGGCAGTCCTGTGATAGCAGAGCACAAAGCAAAGGTTTTGTTCCTCAGTGAAACACGCACAGACCCATTCAGCAGCTGCCTGCCTGAATATTGCCGGGTGTCCTGTATCTCCTGGCACCCACCATGCATGGTTAGGTTCTTCCTGGCCCCTGAGCTGCCTAGAAATTGTGTGGAACTGGCCTAAAGTTTTTTGGGAAGGGCTTCATCTCCTTAGCAGGCTCAGAGCTCTCTGATTCTTGGTTCAAAGACCTTAAGCACTTTTTGTCTCAGGGAACAGCCTCTTGATCTCTCCTGTTAAAATAGAAGAGCTTATTCTGGGGAATTTTAGGTGCCCGGAGGTTACGTTCTGTGATGATAAAGTTTAAATTCTAATAGAAACAAAAAAAAAGCATGAAGAGAGATTTTAATGCTTCACAGGGTTTTGTTTTAAAGGAAGCTTTGGGTTTTTTGTGGAGAATGAGCAAAAGAAAATCTTTTTCGTTAGTCTAATATAAGAAAAAAAGTAGAGCTGTGCACTAGTACATGTTGCTGTCAGAATTTCTGCAGTCACCTTCTGATTTCCATGGCAGAATGTGATGGCGCCAAAGTGGTCTGGGGTAGGCTGGGATGTGCTGCAGTGCAATCTAAAGAGCCTCTTGCAAGTTTGTGCTCCTTGTTTTCTCTTCATTTAGCTGCCTGAAGAATAACATGGGAAATAGAAGTGCGGAACTGTATTGCACGGGGTAGGAAGCAGCTTGGAGAGATCATCCTCAGCAAGAATGAGATTGAGCAAACCATGTGAGAAAACACACATCTCCTCTTAGTAAATAATAACCTCTCCAGTTAGGGAAAAACAGAACTGCACAGACAATGAAAGGGACATTGGGAACAGGCACTTACATTGTTGGCTGGGGACTACAAGCTCTAATAAGAAAATAATAGCAGAAAGCAAAAGTTGCTACAGATAGTTGTCAGAAAGAGGCTTTGCTTTGAAAATGTTTGCATTGTAGATACCTGTGGTGAGGGCTGGACATTTCTGCCTGAGTACTTAGCTCAATTTGGGTAGTCATGCAGCATCGACACTTTGGATTAAGAATCATGACACTTGATTAAAAAAGATTGATGCTCAAGATATTAATTATACACTTCTTTAATTGTAAAATACATTCTGATGTAATCTAAGAGATGGTTATATTTTGTAACAAAGTACGTAAATCTTGATACCACTGAGTGCAGGTGTCATAAATTGTAATATTAGGGTTTGGTCTAGTCGAATATTGTCATATAAATGAGAATTAGTTCAAGTCTTTATATCCATACAGTCTGCCGGTACTCCAAATTTTGCACATCCATATTCTGCCTGTTTCAGGTTTCACAAAATCTCATTAGTTACTGTAAAGGCTGAGGTTTTCATGGTTCAGTACATTAGATCATATTTTTCCCCTTTCCCTTGGTTCCGTATCGTATTAGACTTATTTGGAGGTGGCTGCAAGGTTTTTTCCATGAATAAAACTGTAGTATTCCATTGCTGCCTTCTCCCTGATGGTATCAGTGGTTCACAGGCAGTGATCTTTCTCCAATCTTGATAATGGGCTGTGTGGTACAGGCCACTGTTCACAAATGGAGACTTGCTTTCATAAAATAATCTAGAATTTATAGAGCATTCCTTCTTCTGCATTTGCTTTGCTGCTTTTTGAGCTTCTTACTTGTATTTTTCATTTAATTACAGGTAGACAGTGTAGACAGTGTAGGAGACCTGTTTGTAATTGAGTCTGGGCAATTAAAAGAGCAGAGGAAGCAAGTATATAAATGTACTTGTGTGTTCCCTTTTCATTATATGTGTGGCTTTAAAGCATTGTTTCCTCTTCCTGATAATAGTTTTTCTCATTTCATACTGGCAGGTAACCACAGTTTTAGCCGATGAATTATATGCTGTCAAAACTGAGAGGAATTACTTTTTGATTTTATAAGTGACCTATTGAATTTATTTTTTTCTGGAGCTTTTCCTCTGATACTGTTGTATCATAACTATGTTATGCCAGCTGGTATCACAAACTTTCTCAGGATCTAGCGGGGTTTGTTGCTTGCCAGGTGGTTTCTCTAGGTGTGCTCTCCATGGCGGGACACTTGTTTCCTAAGGAACTCAGTACAGCAGCACACCTTACACTTCAGATGTTTGGGAGCTGACTGCTCCAAGTATTTCAGTTTGACCTGCCCCTTGACATTCACCTTATGGTCACCAGTAACTGAGACCCGGCAGAAAATGGGGGAACACAAATAGATACTATGTAGTGGTAAATAAGCTGAGTGGAGAGAGGAAGGAACACAGTATTTTCTCAGACTTGCCGAAGAAATATGCGGGTTTTAAAGGAGAGTTGTGTTCTTGGGTACTCCACAAAATTAAATTTACATTTGGTTCCCCCAAAAGTACTTTCATACTACAGACTTACTTGGATGATTTCTGACACTTTTCTAAGAACACGAGGGAATACATACTTTAACTCTTTGGAAGTGCAGCTGTCATCTCCTGGGCCTTGACTCCACTTAGATCCCTGACTCAGGGAGTATCTAGTGCTCTTCTGCTGCCTGATGGCACAGTGAGGCACCTCCATTCACACAGCATTTCCTTTCAGAGCAATTACTGTGAATGAGTTAAATACAGGGAGCTCATTATTCTAATTTACATGACACCAGAGAACTCTAATTGGCATCCATCAATATATTATCACAGACTGTCACACTAGTTCAGTTGGGAGGGAAAATATGGGAATATTATAATGCAGGCAATACTGATAATGGTGATGTAACCTTTATTTATTGCACCACATCCAGCAGCATTTCTAGGTAAGATGGTTTTATTCTGACTTGCAAAAACATCAGACGTGCTTTTTTAATCAATACAGGTACTGTACCTAAGTCATGAATAGCAGTTCAGGCTCTCCTCAGAGCTGGGAGTGTTCAGCCCCAGTGTTTGTTATTTGGGCCCACTGTCCTGTGTCTAAATGAGAGCTGAATGTGAGTCTCAGCCAGGTGTGCCCTTAGCCTTTTACTGGAACGTGATCATCAGTTATCGTGTAGTTATCTGGCACAGCCTGAAGCATCTCCACAGGCACAGCCACCTCTGGCTGGATGGTGTGGCCACATGACATGTGGGGCATGTCCTTGCTTTGACATGTCAGCTGAACCTGTGATTGCATTTGCTGGACACGTTTAATTGGCAGGTCTGGCAGGGGGAAGCTCTGTCTCTGAGAACAGAGACTAATTTATGGGGGAAAGGTATTTTTTTTTCAGAGAAGTGTACTAGATGGAGCATCAGAGTTAGCAATATGAAGTTCAGTCAGCAAGAAGGATTTCTGTAATTGAATAAATGAAGTATGTTGTTTAGTTACAGTGGCTGTCATTTCAGTACATGAACGTGTGCAGATATCCTTCAATTTTTTATGCAGTTGTTGCCAAAATGTGATGTCACAGTGATGTCGGTGGGAGCCAAGGGCTGCCAGAGTCTTGCAGGTTTAGTCTCGACAAGTTGTTTGCAGTTAAATGAAAGAGCTCCATCTAGTTTGTGCTCCATCACTCAAGAGTTTATTTTACTTAGGAAATTGTGCAGTAACATTTACTTGTCTGGTTTTTCATCTTGTTTAATTTACTGTCTGTCCGCGGGAGCAGGAGGAACAGTTGTGTCGTGTTTGTACTCCAGATTAGCTTCCCCATGTGGTACCTGCCTGCTCTGGGGATTCAGGTGGGGTGTGAGGATCTTTAAGGTACCTTTGCACACAAACCATTCTGTGATTCCACAGAAACAGTTTAACAGCCAATGAAAATGTTTGGGGTGTGTGAGAGATTAATCACACCCAGTGTCAGTTCAGAAGCTGTGGTATAGCAGTTAATAGCAAAGACTTTTCCCATGTTTGTACTTTATATTCAAGGTTGGAGATGAATTTCTTTATTATATCCGTGTTATTCCTGAAGAGTTGACACAGGATGTTTTTAGCACTTCATAGAAGACTCGGACACCTTCCAGGTTTTTGGCTGTGCTGGCTGATCCTGGAAATATAGATGGAGGTAGTAGAAAACAGCCTTTTAAAGTGGTGCTGATAGTGCACCAGAGATACAGTTCTTGTGCCCAGTGCTCCCATAATGGGTTTTTTTCTGAAGACACTGCTCACATTTTCATCTTTCCTCTAAACCCAGCCTAGCTGAGTTTGTTTTCAGATCATCTCCCTGTGTGCTGTGTGTAATGTGGCAAGTGATCAAACCACGATTAAGTTTCAGCCAGAGCTGATGGACATTCAGGGGCTGTAACTGAGTATGTCTGTGCTCGTGTTTCAAACTCGCTGCAGCTCAATTTCAAAATCTCAACAAAAAACCTCTATGCAGGAGTTTGAGTTCCTAGAAGAGCTTTAAACTTAATCTTGCAGATTTATATTTGTTTAAATATATTTTAACATCTGAATTTTAATTTATTTTTTATTTAACCTTAAAGTAAATGGCGAAGAGAGGCTGACAAATGCTGTCATGCAAAGGGTGTAGGCTCTGAGGCCTCAGGAAGTGTGATGGTTCTGTTGGCAAGTGGTGACCAGTTGAAGAATTATGCTGTTCTTAAAAGCATATAAAAATAATCTGATCTGTTAATATATGTAGAATTGTTTCAACTCTTCTTCTTACTAGTGCTGACTGCAAATATTGGGAAGTACAAATTACAGAAAATTAAGTTTTCCTTCTTGTTTTTACCTCCAGATTTAGAGTTCTACAAACTTGAAGTGCTAAGTATTTTATAAATGGTGTTTGGTTTTTATTTTAAATCTGGTGTTATAATTCTTTTTTACCTACGTACTAACTGGATACTTTGCAGTTAGAACTGAGCTTTTTAGTTTTCTTCTAGCATCTGATGCTAAATTATTGACTCTTAAGGGTTGTCATCCAGGGCAACTTTTTTCTAAACTTGTTCATTTCTTAGTGTTTTCAAAACTTGCCTTACTATGCAATTATTGGGCAATTAGTGCAGGGAAAATAATAACTGGTGGTGATTAGTTGTTGGAAGCGCCTGTGGTGGCATTCTGTGGGTGAGGTTCCAGGAGTGCTGCCATGCCTGGAGACTATCCCTGCTGCACAGGTAGGACTGATGGCAACACGAGCTTCAGGGGCTCCTTGTTGTGAATGGGTTTTGGCCTCATCATTAATTGTCATGGGATGAATATTCTCTTTCTCCATGAGAAATCGTGAGCTTGACCTTTATTACGGAATTAGCTGTGGTTATCACAGAAGTGTTGGATGTAGTAACCTAATTCAAAATTACAGTTTGAATGGAATTAATGGATCTAAATGAATGAGGTACTTTTTAACGATCACATCAGATGCATTTATTTTGTTTCTCTAAAGCAGAAACACAGAATGATGTTAATCTTTGTACTAAAAGTAACTGTTTTGCTTTCCTTTGTTGCAGATCATCAGAAACTGGAAAGAGAAGCTAGAATCTGTCGCCTCTTGAAGCATCCCAATATTGGTAGGATCACTTCATTGCTTCATACAATATATATCTTGTAGAAAATTGAGGGGAAATGCAAAATAACAAATACAAATAGGAGGTCATAAAAGTCAAGTGCAAATACCTCCAGGCAAGACTGTTGCTTCATTCTCCTTATAGATTCTGTGGTGGGACACAATACCCTGATAGGTCACCTAAAGCAACAGGCCCTGTTCCCACCTCTGAGCTATCCTATCTCTGCTCTCTGTGCCAGGTGTTTGGGGATGTTTTGTGCAGTCTGTAGGAGGAGTTATTTCCAGTCCTGCCCATGACTTTGTGAGACCTGCAGAAGAATTTCAGCTAACAGCATGTTGCAGAAGGAGACAGACCAATGTGGACAGATAGTGCTGATTTTACTGAGATGCTAATTTTATACTGCATTTTGTGTTTGAGATTCTGTTCCTCTCTGAGAAAGATAGGTGGATGCAGAAAGATCTGCTCGTTCTATTTCCACAGTTGTGTTTTTGATAGCAAGAAATAGTATTTGGGAGGGTGGAGGATGTCTGTCTTCCTGCTTTAGTATGAACAGGTAAGTACCTTGATCTCTAAGGAAGGACCTGTTTTGTTCAGACACTGGATTATGTGCCAAGGATATCTCTCACAAGAATATTTACTCTACCTGAAACTAATGCAGAAAGGTGGGAATTTCCTGTCCGCCTTGTTCCTCTGCCCCCATGGTTGGTCTTAAAAGTTGTCCTCAGAAAAGTTAGTAATCTCACTGAATGTTTTAATCAGACATGTGTGCTTGGCACTCCAAAAACACTTGGCAGTCTGCTTGCCCTTCCTTCTGGTTTGTTCTCCTTTTCTTTTTTAACTAACAAATACTGGTCTATGGGACATTTTTAGACTACTATAATTATTTTTGCCTGGGATAAAAAGAGCTCCTTCCTTTTAATAATAAACATAAATTGAAAACAAATGTGCTGCAGTTTAAAATCAAATGTCAAATCACTGAAACAGCTTCTCTTAAACCTAACAGTTTTGGCATAGAAATTTAAGGAAGAAGAGTAGTGTTATCTGTGTTACTTCATCCCCACCAAATTTTGGCCGGAGTGTATTTATGAGCTTCCACAAGCCAGGCAAGACAAAGATAAAGCAACAAACTGATGCAGTGGAAGGGCTGAAGTGCACAGGACTCAGCTGAAACAAAAACCTAAATTGCTTGCACGTGGTCACCTTGTTGGGGAGCTGGGAGCAGGTTAGGATGTTGTCCAGATCCTCTGTCCCACATGCAGGGTTTACATTTGTGAGTGCAAACAGGCTCTGACAGCTTCTGTGCATCCCTGCTGCACCCTTGCTGCACCAACCTTTCAGAGGCTTAGAGACAAAGTGTTCTGCTCCTGCTTCACAGAAAGTGCCCTGAGAGCAGGTTTTCACATCCCAGGCTTTGGCAGCAGGCATTATATTCTGTCCTTATTCAGTTTCCACTCGCAGCTCTTCTGCCAGCCCTGCCTGTGTATCTTTTTAAAAGAAACTTGTCATGTTAACAGTAAGTACAATTTAAGGCAATTAAGAAAAAAATAATATTTTTATGTGATTTCTGTAGGAAAGCAGAGATCTAGTTTAATTGGTTGGGCAATTCCTCTAAGATGTTATCTGTGGTTTTCTTCATTTTCCTGCAGAGTAGCGTTGTTTTTAGTCACTTGTCTTTTTAAATTACGCATTCATTGCCGGGTGGCAAATTTCTGAAATTAGAATTCACTAATCCTTTCTCTTGTCTTTCAGGCTTATTCTTCTTTATTCCTCCTAGTTAGCTTGATGAAGTCTTCCTTCAAAAAGTGACTCAGTGTGAAGGTGTCAGTTCTAGGTTAGCTTTATTTGTAAAATAATATGTAATATGTAGTACTCTTTTTTACTGTGCTGTATGGTCTATTAATTATCTTTCAAATGTCAGACTGTACCAGATCCTCCAGGGTGAAACCCCATTTTAGTTACCTTTTCATACTTTACCTCCAGTCAGTGAAGCAGCACAGCTGTGGTGAGTCACAATTTTTGATTTTAATCTGTGAGTAAACACATTGTACTTTTCATACAAGCAAGATATTTTCCTTTAGAGAAACAGAGTTTAAAGGAAAATCCAGACACTGGAGATACTGTCTTTTCCAATTATCTTTCCAGAGAAAATAAAGAATTATCAAAAACTTTTACAGATTACTAGTTTTGTATTTCCAAGTCAGGCATCCAATTAGTACCTAACTAGAAAAATATTTAGTTTTTAGTTATGTCACTGGAGTAAGAAATATTTCAGGACTAAACCTCCTAACAATCGACATACCTATTTTTAGCCTCCCAACAACACCGTTTTTATATCCATTTCCTATCTGATTGGTTGCTAGTTTTATTTAATGAGTGCCATTATGCAGTTAGGAAATCTCAGGATGACATTTAAAAAAGGCTTTCCACTGTAGTCTGTAGTCATAAGTACTAAACTTCACAAGCTCCTCTGCTACTGGCAGAGGAGTCTTAAAATTGGACCTGTTTCCATTTTTTTTAAATGTGAAATTTGAACAAAAGATTTGGAAAAGCAAACGGGAAAAATACAAGACCAAATCAGAGTTCTTTCTTTCAAAAGGATAAAACTCTGGAACTGAAAATTAAGGAGACACTATTTTCACTTTAGTTCCTGGTTTGGTTACAGTGATCCCCAAGTAATCACTGCAAGCAAAAAAAGTGAGGAAACAAATGTATTTTCTGCTGTCTTTTTGGAAGCATTTATGACATCAGGTTATTAATTCAGGAATCAACATGTCTGCCAGATGTTCACAAATCACGTCTTTAAATATGTATAGAGGGAGATTAATTCTTGTTAGGCATTTCTACTGAAGGAGTGATTCTGAACTGGGGTAAGGTACGAAATTCTGAATTCATGTGTGAAAAATTAAATCATTGATGGTTATTCTCACTAGACAAATGTCAGGAAGGGACACTAACAAATCTTCCACGCATCTAAGAACAAAGAATGTGTCTCAGCCTTGAAAGAGGAGTTAGTGTTTTGGCCATGGAAGCGCAAGGATAACTTAGGGATGGGTATGATGCCTTCTGACTTGAAGTGCGGAGTCTTTTTTTAAGCTTTATACCAAGAACTGTTTATTACTGAAGATGTATTTATTCCTGGCATTCAGGACAAGGTAGAGGCTGTAATTTCTGGAGAGCTACTGTTGAAGAAAGGCTGAATGTTAATGGGGGAGTGTTGCAGTGCTTGCGAAGCTGGGCAGCCCTTTCTGCCTCCTTTTGTAGTGTCACAGAAACCTTCCTTCTTGTACAAGGAGAGCTCCGACAGATCTCTGAGGGCTGAATAGCTCTGCCCAGAACATAACTAAGTCAGGTAGTTTTTCAGCATCTTTTGTTTTAGTCATTCTTTTAATAAATCCATGATTTCTGTGTAGTCACGATGCCTAATGAATGGTGGGGGAAAAATAAGGAAAGTGGGTTAGAAACAGTATTTCCTGTTCTTCTTTTTCTAATCTCCATTTCTCACTTAAGTAATGTATATATGAACGTTTATTTAAAAACCCACAGAATTTCCTCCTCCTTTCCACCTACAGTTATTCCTTACTAATGCCCCTTGCTTATGTTGTGATTTCTGCCTCTTCTCACCTCAATTCTTTGTATCATTGGACTAGAAAGTGAGTCCTACTTCATTTTTTAATTAAATTATTCAAAATTTAAATGAGAATTAAAATGAGGCAGAATCCATTAACTGAACTCCTAGACCTTGCAAAGAAACTTTGTGGGGGCTCAGAATCCTTTCTTTCAAGTCAGTGTTTGGCAATACTGGTATTTTCTCCTCTTCCAGCATTTCTTGAGTAATCTGGCTTGGGTTACACTGTGGTAGGAAATTTCTAGGCAAACACAGCTCATGTTCCTGTGGTAACAGAGCTCCTGGGCTGCAGTGGTTTGTACATTAGTCTGATTTTCAGCATTGCTCTGTTTCTCAGGTTCTTCGCAGGAGGACATGACTGTAACATCAGTGTGTGCAGGGTTGCTGTTTTACAGCAGAGTTTAAAATGAAATGTAAGTTAAGCTTTGCTGCTTGTAGAACCTAGTGCTTTTTCTTTGTGAGATTACATATCAAGTTGCATTTAAAACTTAGTTCCTTTGCTGAACAAGTACCCAGAAAGGATTTGTCATCTCATGTAGCTATTACTTTTCCAGCAGTTGTGTGTACTAATGTTTCCAATTTTTTCATTTAGAAATTTGGAAAGAAAACTGCTAAGGAAAGTAATCTTCACCAAGATAACATCACATCTCTTCACCAAGAAATCCAGTGTCGTTTCTGTGTTTCCTGTCCTTTATCTTGTTTTGAGAAACTTTGATTTCTTGGTCCTCTTCTAACTTCAGGTGAAGTTGATTTTTGGCACTATGATTTCTAGTCTTGCAATCGACAAGACAGTCTTGCACCATCTTATTGGTGCTTCTAGTATTGTTTTACAGCCCACTTTGCTAATTTTGGTTTATGAGATCCCAAATGATAATAAAATCTCTGACCTAGCCTGGAAAACTTCTGATTCAAACCTAGTATAAGTGGGGTGAATTTGCACATCATTCCCTGCCTGCGGTACCTCCTCTCTTTGCCTCACAGACTGTAGGTTTATGTCAGACAGGATCCCTTAGCCAACTGCCTCAGGCTCAAGCCTGGCTCTGAGGAATCTTCATCCCTTCCTTAAAGGCAGGAGCGGGTTTGAGTGACATGTGGCAGCCCTTCAGGTGACAAATGAAGTGCTGGCACCGGGACAGGCTGTCCCTGAATGGCTCTGTAATCAGGGTGCTTAGAGGGAAGTAGGGCTGCCAGGCAGGGACACTGCCCTGTCGGCTCCAAGTTGGCACATTCCTCATGTGGTGGCAAATAAGAAGCTGCGTGTTGCCTTGCCCTTTTTGGACAGAGCGTAATTAAAGATACGTGGGGGTTTGTGTCCTTTATGCAGACAATGCTTCCTTTATGTTTTATATTCACCAAGTATGTGCTTGGGACTTCATAAAGTCACAAGAATTTGATGAGAAACACTACATATTAATACGTAGAAAGTCTGGATGGAGTAAATCCTTTCTGAATTTCATTTGACTTACTGTGGCACAGTTGTGAGTAGCTCAGCTGGTATTAGTTCAGTTAGTCTATAAACCAAACACAAAGGGAAAATCAGGCCTGTTCAGGTTCGGTAGATGTAGTTCTTCAGTACAGTAATTTTTCAGGGTTTGCTTTCAGGTTTCACTCTTTACTTCAAAAATATATGGGTCTTTCCTGGTGCAGTGAAAAGCAAACAAACCACCACCTATAGAAATTTATGCTCAGTAAACATGGTCCTCAGGGATCTATTAACCATAGCTATGCAAATAAATAAATAAATATAGCTTTTCCTATAAATATAAAGTTCTTGTTATGTGAGACTGGTGCATTAGAGGATCTCACTTCCTTTAATTATTTTTATTGCTTAGATGAGCTGATCATTTCAACAATTCTAAATCTCATCCATTCTGTTGAATTAATTAAATTGGCAATTTCTGTGATGATTAAGGTGAACCATAGTCCTTGAGTGAATTAAAATAAAGTATCAAGAAACCAAATAAACCAGTGATATAGCATGATCTCATATTTGATGCAAAAGCCAATTTAATGAGTATTGTAATACAGCAGATTCAGTGTTTGAGCTCAGCTGTGGCTACAGCAAGTAGCTGACTGGTGAAGTGCAACAACAGAATACAGAAGGTGGTTTTGCAGTTGCTATTTGTGAAATTAAATGTACTGCAACCAGACTGAACCAGGCAAGAACACACATCGTGGGGTTTGTTGCAGCTGTTTTTTCTGCAGGCTCTCTTCTTCTCAGCAGTTTTTGTTGTTACTGTGCACTTCATTCCTTTTAGTTGCTGGACTTACGATTTCACAGTTGGTGTTCAAGGGGAAAAGACTGAAAGTTTTCACTTCGATGCTGTCAGAATTTGTGGGGAAGGGATTTCTCTAGAACTGTTGGCAACCCTAAAAGTGAGTGGGATATCAAAAAATCCCCAGTAGTGCAAAGCCTGTAAGTCATTTAGTGCTAATCAGTGTGTCAGTAATTTTCAGTATGTAATGCATGAAGCAGATGATGTGGTCTGAGTGCACCAGCAAAGAAGGGTCAAGGCAGCTTTAGTGGGTGTTGCAGCTTTTGTCTCTGTTTCCCTCGCAGCATGCTCCTTTTATTCTGGTGAAAGTGGCATTGCATCTTTTGGTTTTACTCTTCTGGGTTATTGTGGAGAATGAAAATGTCTTTGAGCAGGGAGACAGTGTTGAGAGTTGGACTTGATGATCCTTGTGGGTCCCTTCCAACTCAGAATAAATATTCTGTGATATTCTGTGATATTCTGAGTGTAGACAATGACACTGCTCTTTGCCATGTTATGTTAATTCTCTTTCCTTTTAATGGAGCATAAGGTTATTCGAGCTCAAGTGAAGCACTGGTGGTTGTAATATCCCTGATAACTGTAGCAGCATCCAGAATAGACTGGGGAAATGAGGTTTTGCTAAGACTTGCCACAAATTCTGTAATTTTTTTGCCTCAGAAAGTATATGCCTAGTTTGCACCAAAATAGGTAATGATAAAGTATAAATCAAGTGTGAAGCAGTCCTTGAAGCGTTTTCCATGCTGGTTTATAGCCAGGTTTGCACGTTTTCTTAAATGCATGGAAATTGTTGTCAGTGTCTCCAGGTTCTTTTAAAGGTTTTTCTCTTCCCGTAAACTCTGTTCTGCTTTTGCAGCCAGTCATTTTAAATGCAAAAGAGGGTAATCCACAGAAATGGGAAGTGGAATTTAAACACCTCTCTTGAGGAACCTGCTGCTGGGGGTGACTGCCACACTTCCCATTTGTATTTTCATCTCTTGTTCTGTTTTACTTTCTAAGTCTCTGGAAGGGAGAGTTTCATAACTGCATTGCTGACTTCAAGTAAATAAGCGAAATTGAAATGATTTGCTCTCTCTTTGCACACACAAGATGGATCTTTGGGAACTTACTTTTTTTTTTTTTTTGAGAGCTTTGTTTATTATGAATCTGCAACCACGTGTTATGCATACGGATAGACATCATGACTCCCAGCTAAACCACAAATATGTAATTTTCCTCTGGATGCTTTCCTCCAAAAACAGAGATCTCTACTACTTCAGCTAAACTGAGCTTTTTCTTTCAGTAAAACCAGCACAGACGTTTTTAGGGCATTTTCAGGGGATGTTGTGAGCAGAAAAGGATAAATTCAGAGATGGGGGCAGAAAGAAGGAAAGGAGAAAGGGTGGCACGGCTGGTGAAATGCTGGGGATATGAGCTGAGAGTGGCAACAAAAGTGAGGACCCCTGACTTTGGACCATGGATCATGTTTTGACTTAGACAATCATAAGTCAGGACTGGTGCTTTGGGAGCTCACTCTGGTGCTTAGGAATGTCTGCTTCTTTTTCAAAGGAAGCTCATTAGGAGAGACAAGCCAGATGGGTTACTCCCATTTGTCCAGACGTCTTGCATATCCTGCCCCCTGCAAAAAATGCATTGTAAATCATGGAATCATAAAGGTTGGAAGAGATCTCTAAGTTATCCAGTTCCAAGCCCCTGCTCAAGCCATGCCCAATAAAGTTAGTTTAGTCAGGGCCCACCCTGCTGAGTTTGGAGACTCTCCAGGGGAGGAGATTGCACAGCCACTCCAGGCACCACTCCAGTGTTGGCCCACTTTCCTGTCCACAGAAATAAATAAATAAAAGTGTCTATGCCCAGCTGGGATTTTCCATACCCAGGATGTCTTTGTGGCCTCTTGCCTTACCATTTGTGCTGTAGCGAAGGCTGTTTCATTGTCCAAAGTGTTCCCTGCTAATCAGGAAACGTGCTGGAAAGAAAAGTGGGTATTTCCAAATACAGCTGCATCCCTGTTAGGATGTTTTTGTTCTTTTCTTAAAATTGCATCTGTTTTCATGTTTAAATATTGTGACATAAAAGAGGGACAGACTCTTTGGAATGCAGTTTTCTATTGGTTGCAAGGTGTGGATTTGGAAGTGCATTTTATAGCTTGCAGGAATCTGTTTCCCTCTTGCTTTTTGCTCTTCACATGCATCTTCTGCCACCTTCTAGCGAGTGTTTCAAGTGTCCTTTAGGATTTTCCTCGCTCCTTCAAACGTTTGCCTTTAACAAGTCACAAATTCATTTTTCATCCTGAATTCGCTGCTCTACTACTGGTGGTGTCTGTGGAAGCCATGGCATTCCAAAGGATGGGAGCTGGACTGCTCAGCTTTCCACACGCTGCAGCCTGGCACAGAGTGAGTGCTCTGACCCTGCAAACACCACCAACCTCCATCACTGGCAGTGGATAAATAGCTCGTAGTTGCTCAGTTCAGGCTGGGTTTTTCCAGATCTCGGCACTGAAGACTTTCCTACTCCTACAAACCTGCTGATCCAGGCTTTTTTTTTCAGTTGAGAGGGGTTTAATGATACCTCTCTCCTCCCAGTCACCTTCCAAATTTGGATGTTCTTTTTTTAGTGGCTTCACCGGAGTGTTACGTGTAGTACGTATTCTCATGGGCTGCCCATGGGAATGTGCTTCTAATTTTAGTTCGTCCTCTGCATGTCTGTCTCCTTTAAATACATCCAACTTCTCATTCCAGCCACACTGGGCCAAGCATGACACTCTGCTCCTGATATTTGTATATGAAAGATGTTCTGGGATTGTCTTGGCATCAAATCCACAGATTCTCCTCTAGTGCTACACACCAGTGAACTGCACTTGTGTGTCAGCAGTTCTACCATCCAGATAGTGCTTTTTAATTAATAAATTTATTGTGCCCTTGTTTGCAAGGTGACCTTGACAGTTTTAATGGTATTCCATCAATTTATACTTGGTCTGCTGTTGGTGGTGTTACTGCTGGTATTATGTTGAATTTGACTGTGCAGCCTTGCCAGGAAGGACTTGGTTGATGATCTAAACCCATAATTGTAGCTGACTGGCTTGCAGCTATCTTCTGTAGGATATGTATTTTGGGAGTTCCTGGATGTGCTAAATAAGAGGAAAGAGATTTCAACAGCAACTCGTAGTCTGGTTTGGTGACTACAGACTGGCTTCAGCTCTTTCTTGCAGCTTTTCCACCCAAGTTTATGTGGGTTGTCACTGAGCTAATTACAATCTTACAAATGGTCCCAGGGGACAGGACAAACTCTCTAATTTCCATTTATTGTGAAACTGTGATTAAAAGACAATGGCAATTTCTATTCATAAGCCTCAAGTTTGTCATCCATTAAGTTAATATGCATTCTCTGCTTTTAGTGTAACAAACACTTTGAATCATTTGGGATCATCATTCACTGGTGAACTTGCACGTTAAGGAAATGACAGTAATTGATAGTTGTCTTCAGTTGTGGGGTCATGACTTGCTGTGATAGTGAATTGATAGAGGGGGAAGGCACATTCACCCAGAAAATAATACAGATGGGTTTGAGCTCAGCCCAGTGGATAGGGAT
>WEKX01028479.1:88036-100074 GCA_013390025.1 Pitta sordida | reverse complement strand
CTCAGTGCTGCCCCCTGGTGCTTCACCTCAGTGCTGCCCCCTGGTGCTCCATCCCGGCACTGCCATCCCGGCGCTGTCCCCGTCCCCGCGCTGTCCCCGCCCGCTCGCACCAACCGGCTCCGGGCGCCGCGGGACCGACGGCAGCCGTCTGTACCTGGGCCGTAGCAACCGCCTGGGACCGACGGGTCTGCACGTTACGTGTTGTGCTGCTGAGTAATGTGACACTGAGGTGAAGGGTCTGTATCGCCTGCCTGGTTTGTTTGTCTCACTAGGCTGGTCTCATTAGGAAGTTTTTTTGAGGCTGCTTTCCTCAAAAACTCTTTTCCCTTCCTTCCACTGGAGTGTGTTGGAAACAATCTGACCACTATAGTTTAATAATTTAACACATATCACCAGACTTGCTGCACTGCAAAGTTGCTTTCCCCTTTCAGTGTGGAGTCAAACTCACATAGGTGTGTGCAGCGATGGAAAGCTTTCCCCTATGTGGTAATGTTTACTTTTTACTGGTAGAGATTTGAGGTGCTGCCATAACACACACAGGTAAAGCAGGAAATGAGCCCTGTGCTCTGCCTGGTCCATGCCATGAAACAAGACTGGAAACAGAGGTGTTGGTTTCCAGCTTAAAGCCTGGGGATGTTCTAAATAGTATATATGTTTGCAACCACAAACCTTTCCATTAAGTACAGGTAAAGGATATAAAGGGTTGCTGAATCTCAATCCCACTGGTTTGTATGCTGTGTGTTGTGAGTGAAAGCATCATAACCCCTGAGCTCTGCCTTGCTGCTCCTCCTTTCCCAGGGCAGACAGATCTTGATCAGACTGACAGAGTCAGTTTGTGGCAATGCCAGTTCCTTATGCTCTGTGATTTATTCAGGGGCTCATGCTTGTATCCTAAAGCCATCTCATTTTTTGTCCCCTCCCTCTAACTTTGAAGGTGGAACAGAAGATAGAAGAGAACCTGCTGTCACAAGCAGAAGGCCAAAGCACCCAGCATCTCTGCCTGCATCACGAAGGAAGCTGAAAACATAGAGAGGTGACAAGCTGGAGGTGACTTGGCTTAGAACATCTGGATTCTTCAAAGCCAGCTCTTTTCAGGTGAGTGTTATCTGCACAGAAGCCAATTAATGGGATAATTTAACTGAAAACCGGTCTTGCCTACTTAACGCACACCTTGTAACCATAATATCTACAGTGAAGCTCTGTCAAGCGACATCGTATTCTCTTCTCTCTGAATGGCTACGCTATTTTTCTGGTGGGGGAAAGGCAGACTCTTACCCCCCACGTCCTCAAATTCTGTGAAGTTGCAGTAAAAGAGCTGAACTTGGGCCTCTGTCCCTCCTCCCTGATTTTTAAAACCACTTCAAAGGTGAGCTGGCAGACGATTGAAGCAACTGGTTCTGCCAGGCTCGCTGCCACTCACCTTTCCTGCCGCTCCCCCGTGGAACAAAGCACGGCATTTGCCTTTGATTTCCCCCTTTGAAAGCCATAGGGGACAGAGTCTGAAATGGCCTACAACTTTTTTGGTGTCTCTGCTCTGGTACCTTCCTGAAGTGCTGGGTGGCTCAGGACAGGACTCCAGGGAGGCGACCTCACTTATGGCTAAATTGGCCATCTGGGCAGGCTGGGGCTTCATCACGCAGGGTGGTCCATCCCTCCTGGTTGTCACAACCAGCATCCTCCAGGTTTGTGGGGAGGGTGAGGTATGATGTGCAGTGCAGCGACAGGAGGAAGGAGCCACAGACTGTCTGTGAGTTGATGGCTTTGACTGATGCATGCAGGGGTTCCAGAGCCCAGCCTGGCAGTATGTGCCACTTCCAGCACAGATGCTGCCCGAGGGAAGGGTCTGCCCTGTTCTCCATTTCTTTCTGCCAAGAAGAGATGGTACAAGGCAGAGTAAGTGTGGGCTGTCAGTCTCCACCCATTGGGGAGGAGAAAAGCAGCAAGTGCTGCAGCCAGTGCTCAAGGCACAGTGTGCTTGTCTCTGAAAGAAATGCCTCCAACCTGTCACAAGTGCCGGGCTGGATGGAGGGGAGGAAAGCAGGGCTTGTTTTTGTGATGTGAGTTTCCAGACCTCCCGTGCCAACAGGACCTGAGAGGTTTGTAAATCTTTAACACACAGGGCTGTCGTGTCCAAGCAGTCAGTGATCCAGGCCATTCCCTGCATCATGTGAGGCTGGTGAAGACCACCTAGAGTACCAAATCAACATCCCCACCTCAGTGTTCCAGGGCTCTCTTATCAAAATACAAACAGAGCTGGTCTCTTCTCAGCTCGAGAGATGAGGGGATGGTGCCTTGCAGCAGTGCATCTGTACAGCACACGTGGTATTTACTGCAGGGGCTGCAGGTTGTGGCTGCGATGCTCAGACACAGCAGGACGCTGACTCGGTGCAGGGAGAAGTGGTAATAAAGCAGTAGGAATTGGTCATGTTGAAGGAAATACCAGATGACAGTCTTGGGTTAAGGTTAATTAACCTGACCTGTGTTATTCTGGTGAAACTCTCCATGCCACATATGGTGTCACTTTTGTATGTGTTGTGAAGCTGCTGAATCGAAAGGAAACCTCCTTTGTCTGCTGGTTCAGGGTCAGGCTGGGTGCCTGTACATGGCTGCAAATACATTTGTGTTTGTATGTGTTTCACCTCTTAGCCCCCGGGTACACGAATTGATGTTGGAATCTCGTGCTGGGGCATGAGCCTCTGTGTAAGACCACTCTGTGATTCAGCCTTGATTGTCCTGCTGGTGGAGAGTCACTGAGATTAGGAGGACCATGTCAGTGAAAGTTCAGTCTGAAGAATCCCTTCTCTTAGTACTGCTACTTCAAACAGGGCTATTGTATCTTTAAGGCACCCCCTTCTCACTCCCCTAATACCTCGAGGCCTCTGAGTGATTCTGGAGGAGCGGATCAGTGCAGGAGTTTAAGGCATCTTTCCCTGCCCTGGTGCACTGCTCACTTGCTGCTCCGAAGGCTGTGCTTTGCTGTTTCCGTGGAAACCATTAGTTGCTAAGCGACTGGAGCATCATCTGTGCTGAGCCCTCGCATCTAATTATCCCATCACAGTGGCTGAGAGGGACTTGGGGGGGATTAACTCCTCTACCATGGCAGATCCATTGACAACACTTTAGTCACATTTAAAGGGGCATCGTCACCCTTCTGCCACACTTATCAACACTCTCTTGCTTGGGCAATTAACTTGGTTTTCTTGCACTGTGTGACTGTATGGAGGAACAGGGGTTTCTGCAAGCAGCAGACGGACTGCTTGCTGCCCTTGCATGGAGCTCTGCTGGAAGCTCTTCTTTCTGCCCAAATTATGCAGGATGCACTTAGCTGTACATTTGGATGGTGCAGTCCTTGCCTTTTGGACTGTCTGGGCCATACCTACAGTCATTGTGTGGTGTTGACCTTGATGCTGCCCTTATTGTCTCTGTCCCAAGAGCCTGATGTCATGTCTCCTCTGTGAGGTATTGTTGTTTCTTCCTAACTTGGCAATGTAAGAGGTGAGCAGCTCGCTGTCTTCTGTCTGTCTGTAGCCAGACTTTTGGAAAATGTTGAGGGATTTGCAAAGGCTTGTTTGAAATATGGTGCCTCAGTATTGTGGTTCCTTCCATGGTTTCCTGGCTATCAGATGGGCAGCAGCATTTGCAGTTTGCTCCCTGACCTAGAAGTGGAACCAGGGAATGTCTCGCTCTGTTCATTGGGTGATACTGCATTCTTGCTCTTCCTTTTCGCTCTTGTGCTCCCTCTTTTGCTTTGCTTTTCATTTCCTTCTGGCATCTTGGGGCTTAAAGTAACTCCGAGAAGAACTGATGTTAGGAGAGCAGCAGCTGAGGAAGTTTGCCAAATGTTCTACATTGGTTGACAGCTCTTCTCAAAACCAGATGGTTACTAATTAAAGGGAGTCAAGTGTGGCAGCTGCATTGGCCTTCCTATTTCTTTTTCCTTCCTCTGATGAAAACCTTTTGTGATCTTGGAGGAAGATCATATTCCTATCTTTCCTGGGAAGTCCTCTTCCAGTGCTTGTAGTCCTTGTGCTACTTGCTGGGTTCAGGATCTTTCTGAGGAAGCAGGCTGTTTGCTCTCAGCCTGGGGTAGCTGCCATGGGAGGTAGGACACAAATGCAGCTGTAAACAGACAACACAAAGTGGAAGAGGAAAACCTAATATTGGGAAGAGCTCTTCTGGAAAATCTTCTGTGTGACCCTTCCTGGAAGCCTTGTATTGCCAGTAAAAACAAGCCTGACATTGTGCCATCCTTTCACCAACTCTTGCCATCCTCGAGGAACTTCTTGTTCCTCATCCTGCTCCACCTTTCAGGCAGAGGAGTTCTTTACAGGGCCACTCTTGGGCCATCTGCATAGGGGCAGCTCCATGTGGCTTTTCTCCGTGGTACTGGGAGCTGGATGGTTGCTAAGATGAAAGGCAAGCACAGCACGTTTCTCTCTTTATTTTGAAGAACATTTGGTTTCTAGAGCCAATCTTAACAGACGCACCGTCAACGCTTAATGGTTCAACCCCGTGTGGAAGAACTGGGTATGAGGGAAACTGCACTGGCAGTAACAAACACCTCCCACTCAATTTCATGTCCAAGAAAAGCATAACAGTTTTGTCTCAATTAAATTTCAGATCTGTGGTACTCCACTGATGAAATTTAGCTCTTCTCCTGTCTCTTGCCCAAGTTGAGTGAATGTGCTGTACTGGAAAACACCAAGACACAGTTACTTAAGGAAGAAAGAAGCAAACAAATGACAATTCATTGCAATAGTTTGGAGCTTCCTGTGCAACTCGTAATCTGCAAGGCCAAAGCAAAAATTTTCTGGACAAAGTAAAAGACAACAAGCAGGCGACAGTGAAGACCCTGGAGAGGCATATCCTGTCTGTCTTTCGACCATCCCACAGTCACCATGTCAGCTTTCCTGCAGAAACAGGCAGGAAATCTCTCAGCTACAAGAAGAACACAGTTTGTACCACCCTGGTGCTTCCTGAGCCAACACAGGCAAAACAAGAGAGACCCTTGGGCAGACTTATGGACTCAACATGTCCAAGATTCCCTTTCATTGGTGTGGGATGAAGAAAAGACCAAACTGAAGACCACATGAGCTGAATTACTTCATCTAATATCTAACAGTTGTGCTATATTTCCTCAGTTCCTCTCTCTAACCACTGCCTTTATCTCAATTATCAGGTGCCTTGTAAGCTTCCCTATCCTCTGATAGCCACAGTCCAAGATGGAAAAGGGAAAAGAGATGGGGAAAAAAAGAAAAAGGAGTTTTTCCATAAGCCAATGAATAGCAACTGTGAACATAGTTCCCATGGTAACAACAGGATCCAGGGGAAGAAAAGGGAATGTAAATCGGATTACCAGGGGGATGAACAGGGAGGAACAAATGAACCAGTTGCATCCACCAGCCCAGCCAGGCTACTCAAACACCACCTGCACTGTGTGCCTAAGTCCCAAATCCTCTTCTCACCTTAACACCCACCCAGAGAGCTCTCTGTGCAGGACATCACTCTGCTCCAGAGCCATCCAGGGAGGTGAGGTTCATGCAGCACAACAGGGCTCATGGAGGTCACTGGGGGAGTCCTACCTCCCCACATTTCCCGCTCAGAAACTTTCCCTGGAGCGGAGCAATCTCCATATAATTGATGCAATATGTATATGACATTCACTGTCTGGCATCTTAACCATACCTGAGGAGGAGGCTCAAAAATGCCCTGAACATTAAAAAGAAAAAAAAACAACCCAAAAAGAGAAGTAACCTGTGAGACCCAAGATTTATGCTCCTCCACCTTCAAGGGAGAGCGAGTACTCCACCATAACATTCTAGCAAGGACTTGCACTCTGCAGAGCAAATTCAGTGAGATCAAGGCAGCTTTCAATAATGCCAGAAGAAGCACATCCATGCCAGCCTCAGATGGCCTTAAACCGGCACATCCAAC
Organism: Pitta sordida; assembly: GCA_013390025.1. Lineage (NCBI taxonomy): Eukaryota > Metazoa > Chordata > Aves > Passeriformes > Pittidae > Pitta > Pitta sordida. Next base: position 94,140 of record WEKX01028479.1, on the reverse strand, counting down.
AGCACCAGTCTGTGCCAAGCAGAGCTCCCAGGCTTGGGAACAATCTTCCTAGCCTGAGAAAGGACTTCAGCATCTGGGCTGCTCTCTAGACCCAGCTCTTCTAAGCTGCTCGCTGCAAATTCTGCCGATGCTTCCCAGCCTGGAAAGGGTTAAGCCTCAAAAGCACCTCCTGGGGCTTTGGTACTTCTTTTCATCTCTGTTTCATTTCCTCAAAGACAGAGATCAGCTGTCTGGATCTGGCTTGACCTCACAGCAGAGCCCATGGCCACACTCTGCAGCACAGATTGCCTGTCTGCAAAGAGACACACAGATTTGCTGTGGTGTGCTGGAGTCCTTTCCGAGCTGGGCATGAATATTTCATGACAAGGAGAGGATGCTTCAGCAGCACCATGCAGATGTGGATTTGCACTGTGTCGTCAGGGACAAAGGAGGACAGACCTCAGCTCAGCACTCTCCAGCTCCCGGGCAGTCCACTGAGAAGTCCCCCAAGGGTAAAGGGATCTCCGGGGCTCACCCACCGTTGTTCTGCAGGGCCAGCAGTACGAGGAGCCACAGGTGGTGCCAGCAGCTCCTGCACATACCTCTCATCCTTCACCTAGCAGCAACGTCNCAGCCCCGGCCCCGGCCCCGTGCCCCCCGGGAGGGACCCCCCGTACGTGACCCCCGGGAGGGACCCGCCGTGTGTGANCTGGGGCTTTGGTACTTCTTTTCATCTCTGTTTCATTTCCTCAAAGACAGAGATCAGCTGTCTGGATCTGGCTTGACCTCACAGCAGAGCCCATGGCCACACTCTGCAGCACAGATTGCCTGTCTGCAAAGAGACACACAGATTTGCTGTGGTGTGCTGGAGTCCTTTCCGAGCTGGGCATGAATATTTCATGACAGGGAGAGGATGCTTCAGCAGCACCATGCAGATGTGGATTTGCACTGTGTCGTCAGGGACAAAGGAGGACAGACCTCAGCTCAGCACTCTCCAGCTCCCGGGCAGTCCACTGAGAAGTCCCCCAAGGGTAAAGGGATCTCCGGGGCTCACCCACCGTTGTTCTGCAGGGCCAGCAGTACGAGGAGCCACAGGTGGTGCCAGCAGCTCCTGCACATACCTCTCATCCTTCACCTAGCAGCAACGTCCCAGCATAGAAAGCTGCAGGTTGGCTGTTACAGCTGTGTTTGGCATTTGTCACCGGAGCCATGGTCTAGCCTTTTATTCTTAGTTAAAACATCCCCTTGTGCTGTGCACACTCTGCTGTTCTGTCATGCACAGCCCCGGAGATACCTGCGTCTCCTTTGTAACCTCTGAGGGAGGAAGCAAGGAAATACAGTGGGCCAACGTGTTTTCTGGTGTTTTTCGTCCCAGCTCTAGTGCTGCCCCACGGCATCAGGAGTACAGAGGGACAAGAGCCGCCCGGGACGTGTCCCCCGTGTCCCCCTGTGCCGCCCGCCGGGGGAGAGACCCCCGTGCCCGCGGTTCCCGGCAGCGNCGGGAGGGACCCACCGTGTGACCCCCGGCCATGTGTGAAAACCCTGGGAGCAGAGCCTGAAAACACAGGCAGACCCTGTGGCATCACTCAGATGGTCACCCTGGAGGGAGCACACGGGACACATGGGCCTGGCCAGGCAGTTGTGTGTTGATGCAGGTGAGTCTGGCTGTGCCCAGGGTATGTGCCCTGCTTCACTACAAAACAGGTGTGCCCCTGAAATGCTGTGGGAGAGGCTCTTCCCTGAGCTACAGACTTGTGTGGTTGAGGTATTGCACATGACTGTCTTGGGAACAGAGACTGCATGTGGGAATGGAGGTTTCAAGTGATAGTCCAAGCTACCACCAACGTACATTCTTGTCATGCTGGCAGATGGCACAGGGCAGCAGCTTGCTAAATTTTCCTGTTATGATCCAGTTTACAGAGTGGTGATTTCAAGTGACTCCAAGTACTAATAAAGACATTTTAGTAAAACTGAATTTGTGTGAGGCCTGTGATCTCACTGGAAACTCTCCTGATCTCTCCTTTGCAACTTGCTGACACAGGCTCGTGTGTCTGCAGTGACCAGACTTCCAGGAGTCCTCTGGAGATGAAGGCACTGAGTAAATAAATCAAAGGGAGGGATTACTGGGTTCTTAGTTCTGCCTTGCTGTAAGACCGCGGTAGTGGTGACAGCAAAAGCTGTTCTTGCACCTTCCTTGACTATCTCCTGGCACCACAGATTGGACGGTGCTTGCCCTGCAGCGCAGCTCTAGGGCTGGCGCCCATGTGCTCCGTTCCTGCCGTTTGTGGTTGCACATGCTCGTGCGTGCCTGCAGAACGTGTGTCTGCCCCGGCACAGCCGCCAACACCCATCCCGGCCACAGCTCCGGGAAAACCTTCCCCCCTGCCAGGTGCGTCCGCCCGCGCACATGTACACGGTGTGTCCTGTGCCCCGGAGCTGCCGGGGGGCCCCGCCGTGCCGGGATCGGGCTGGCCGAGCGCACACGGAGCTCCGGGAGTCGCCGGCCCCTTCTCCGAGCCCCCTGGCTGCCCGCCGGGATGCCGCGGGTGGGAGATCCCCGCATCCCTGCCGAGCCCCCCGGTTGCCGCCCGCCCAGGTTTGGGGCGAGGGCTCCGTGCGCTTTGTGTCGCCGCGGCCGCGGAGCCAGTCCCGCCGCTCAGTGTTTCCAGACCCGCACTCCGCACAAGGCGCCGTATCAGGATAAGAGTCCCCACCGCCGCCACCCGCCCGCTCCTGCCAGCCCGACCCCGGGGGCGGTGGGAGGCGCCGGCTCCGCCGGTGGCTGCATTTATCGCGCTGGTGGCCTCGCTAAACGATTTAACCCTTCCCGGCCCCGCAGGCTGCCCGGGGGGCTCCGGCTCTCCTGGCCACACCGGCCTCCTTGGCAGCTCCAGTAAAACCTCAGCCTGTTCTCAGTTTGCTGTTTGGCAGGGCCTGCTATGGACAGCAACAGTGCCCCGAGACCGGGAACAGCCGAGGTCGCAAAGGCCACCTGAGGCCAAGCAGCTGTGGTAGGAGTGTTTCCAGCGGAATCAGGACTATATGGACCTGAGATGACTTCCTCAGCGCTACAATGAGCATCTGTGGTGTTGGAAGGATAGGGCATACAGGAATCCCAAGAAGGGAGGAGGGCTGGAAGAGCTGTGTCATATCTGCACTTGTAAAAGCATCATGAGTGCATCAGGCATTGCAGCAGGGTGTCCAGTATCCTGAATCTTTGCATCTTTCTGATCCCAGAACTTTTCAGGAGTTTCTTTGCTAGGTGATGGTCTGTCAGCTGTGCTGTGGCTGCAGGAGCATATTTTCATTTGGAAAGGGGATATCTCAGTGACTAAATTCTCTCTCGGGACCCCAGTGTAGGCTTGATCTCATGAAGAAGAAGAATCCAAGTTGGGCATTTCTGATTCTGTCTGTTTCCATCTGGTCAACGACGGCAAGGGCTGCCGAGGTGGCTGCAGAGGTGGCAGAGGTAGCACAGACAGCCTGCTGCTGCTGACTGCCCTGCTCAGACTTCAATGAGCATGAAATGAGGGAGCCCATTCTTCCCCAGCTGGCTGCAGGGTTTGGCACAGACCTAGGGCCTCTCCTGGGCTGGCTTTTTTCCCCTTTCCCTGAGCAATGGCTTTGTGGCACAATCAAAACAGAAGTGGAATTGAGACCTTGCAACACAGTCCAAGGGAGATGGAGGCACATTAGGGACTTGTGAGCCTGTGGGATAGAATCCATGCCCATGTCTGAGGGGAAAAAGAGGACACTGTGGCCAGAGTCTGCATTGGGATGGGCAGAACTGAGGAAAGATGTTTTTAAGCCAGAGACTAACTCATCAACAGTAACATAGCCTCTTGCATCTTCTTGCTGGACTTTTGCCTTTCTGGGACAACACAGGATGTGTGCCAGGTCTGTGGATTTAATGCTGGACCTGCTGGTTCACGGCTACATGGATCAGCAAAGCTGAGAGCTAATCCTAAAACAGGCATTTCACAGCCACAGCTGGAAACAAGCCACAGACTTGTTTCCTTCAGCCCAGTTTATCTGGGCTCTTCCATCTCTGGGGCCTCTGCTGCAGATTGGTCTGGGAGTGGAGTGACACACTGGGGAAATGCTTCACAAGAAGGCAGCTCCAGCTAACTGGGAGTCACATTGTTAATTCCACTATATTTAATTGGGCCTAATTAATCATATTCATAAGTACAATGAGGGCCTTGCCCACAGGGGTCTTGTAGAAGGTCTGAGCTTGAGTCTGGTATTCTGGAGAGTCAGTGGGAATGAACAAGTCCCAGAGCCTTGGAAGTGGCTTGTGTCCATCTTCCATGTACTCCATACATCCTCACTGGCAAAAGCAAGAGAGGGCAAAACCGATCCTTCTGGGGTGGCTGGTCCCAATTCTTCCCAGGGAAGGCTGGAGTCACTGGCACAGATGGGATCCTCTTGGTTCTTGACTACTTTGGAAGGGAGACTTTTTTTGTTCTGTGTGTTGAGTGCATGTCTTGCATCCCAGAGGCAGGAAAACCCCATGCAAGTGAAGGACATGGAACAGCCAGTCTGGACATCTTGCTAGGGGCTTGCTAAGGTGCTGCTGTACCAGGCAGCTCCTGGAATGAACTGCTGCTGTGGTGGTGGTGGCAGAAAGAGGTTTTGAGGGGCTCCAAGGACTCTGCTTTACCTTCTCTACATCTCCTAGCATGAGTGTAATGATAGAGGAGGGAAGGGGAGACTGGAAGTCGGAGTCAAGTGCAGGGAGAGCAGCTAACCCAGCAGATGTTAATTAAAGACAGGCTGAGCGCTGAGCCGGCAGCAGCTGGTCCTCCGGCTGACCTTTCCCAGTCTTGCTTTGCCACTTTCATGTACACAGGCTGGGAGAGATGTGAGGGACTGTGATGTAGAAAGCCCAGGAGGTTGCAGGGAAGGAGCAGGGAGGGACAGGCAGCCAGAGGACCAAGAGGACAGGTGGCTCTCTGTCCCCCCTCGGCACCACATCTAGCTGGAAGAAGGAGCTGCCTGTCTGCCCCTGCCACCGAGTTTGTCCTGCCGGACAGCCTTTAACCCATCGAGGCTGTGCATGCCGTCTGCAGGGACACGAGCCCACTGCTGCTACTGGGGAGGATGAAAGCATGAAAATGTGTCACTGCTTGCTGATGAGGCGCACGGGAGCTCACCAGAGAGGCAGGGAGATAGATGAATAGCCTCGGCGCTCCCGCTGAGTGAGCGGAGCGGCGAGTGTACGTTAATTCTCAAGTGCGGCCGCCGCCTCCCGTCAGCTGAGCTGAGTCGCTTGTCTCCGCATCCCCTTCAGCTCCGCAACTCTCGGGGATGCTGCCAAGTGGTCTCAGCTTCCAGCGCTCTCCTCCCAGCTCCACCCCTGGGCGGTTGGTACGCTTCAGGCGGGAAGGTGACATGTCCTGGTTAGGATGCTGCTGGCCCACAGACTGGTGTGCGTGTACACTGTGCGGTTCCTGTCCATGGAGGCTCTTGCTCAGGGCAGGAGAGTGGTTAATGCTGGAAAACTTGTTGATAAAGCCAGTAACATGCTGCCCTTCCCAGGTGCTGGGGCCAGTCCTTGTGCCTCGTGTGTAGAATGGTACAATATCGTGAGTTGGAAGGGATCCACAAGGATCATCGAAGTCCAGCTTTGCACAGGCTCTGGGAGACACGGCAAAGAGAGGGTCAGATGTGGGACTTCTGCACAGTGAGGCTCGAGAGTGTCGGCACGAGCAGACGGTGTTTGGGCAGGGCAGAAGGATGCTGAGCAGCAGCCCCCGTGCTGTCGCTGGGAGGTCTGGGATGCAGTTCTGCAGGTCCCGGCGGTGCTGGGACCCGTGTGCAATCGCGTACACGCGTGTGAGACGCCAATGTGGGTCTGCGACACCTGGATCCCCGCAGGAGGCCCAGGATGGGCTGCCGGTCCCCGCCGGTGCTGCCGGTCCCTGATGCTGGTTCCCGGCGGTGGTGCCGGTCCCTGGTGCCGGTCCCCGGCGGTGGTGGTGGTGCCGGTCCCTGGTGCAGGTCCCCGGCGGTGGTGGTGGTGCCGGTCCCCGGTGCCGGTCTCCGGCGGTGGTGCCGGTCCCTGGTGCCGGTCCCCGGCGGTGGTGGTGGTGCCGGTCCCCGGTGCTGGTCCCCGGCGGTGG
>WEKX01028479.1:24170-87865 GCA_013390025.1 Pitta sordida | reverse complement strand
TCCGCGCCGACCCCTCTCCTCGCGCAGCCGGCGGCGTCCGGGCCTGTCTCGGGGCTGTCATCCGGCAGCCGCCGTCCCAGCCGGAGACCCCGGGCCAGCCGCCGTCCCACCGATGCCGCGGCGGCCCCGGCTCGGAGATGCGCTGTCAGTGCCTCCGGTCGCCTTGGACATTGCCCCCGGTCGGCAGGACCCTTCCCGCTTGCCTCTCGCGTCTCGGGATCCGCTCTTTCCGGGTCCTTCTTGCTGCGGCCACAGGCGGTTCCTCGAGGACCAGAGTGCCGTGAGTGGGGCTCCTCTCTTGGTGTACAGAACTTAACTCGTGTTGCGGCTGGTTCGACTGGAGCTGCTTTGGATTCCCCGAGACGTATCGGTGCTGTTAAAGCCCCAGGGAGGATTGGAATTCGCCACATTTCACGTGGTGTTTAAACAAACGCTCCTGTGGTAGCTCATCCCAAGTGTCGGGGAAGACCTCTCCTCTCTCTTTACGGTGTCCTATTCGATGGGCTTCTGTTCCTTCTTGAGGGAAACCAGGCATGTGTTTGGCCTGGAAGAAAAAGGAGGGAATCACTATGAGTGTATGTTTTCCTTGCCCACAGAAAGGAACCGAAGTAACAAAACCTCTCGTGTGTTGTATTAGGGACGTGTCTTTAGCAGGTGGTGAACTTGTTCTAGCCCCACTCTGCTGGCAACCACTTGCTGGAATAGAAATGCGAGAAGGATGCATATCTGAACACATAAGTAATGCTACATGACAGGGCAGGCTGTTGTGTTGTTGTGCGCGGTGTCTGCAGCCTTGAGGGCAGAGCCGTTTGACAGGGTGTCAGGCTGCGGCATCAGACGGTTGTGTCCTGGCTGTGCCAGGCAAAGGGCTGCCGACAGCGTGGCACAGGGGACAGCCACACACCTTTGGCTGCAGGGTGGTGCTACAGGAGCCTCAGTTGCATGCTCTTGACCTGAAGGATCCATGCTGCAAATGTGGCTCCCGCTTATTACCCTGCCCAAATGCTTTTTCATGCCAGGCACGCAGTAATGACACGCAGCTCCTTCCATCCATCAGTCACATACAGAGAATGTGTGTGTGCCTTGCTTTGCTACTTTGGTGGCAGAACAGTGAGTCCCTGGGGAAGTGATCGGCCCAAGGTCGTGTGGCGAGGCTGTGTTGGTGCTGAGGCAGGACCTCCTGTGACTCTGATGCCTGTGATAACGCTGGCTGCCACCACACGTGGGTACGTAATACACACCCAAGGCTGGTACTGTGTAGTGCAAAAATCTCCAGGTTGACATTGTTGCCTGATTCTCCTTGGTGGAAAGATGAGTGTATCAGTGTGCTGCCTCTACAACAGCTGTCTGCTCCATCGGAGACTTTTTCCACAGCATTCACAATCTGAATGCTTAAGAACCTTTTTGGATTGTTTTTTTAATGTGTGTGTTGCCATTTTAGCAGGACAGATGGTGTGATTGGTCCCTCCCCACCACCCTGACCTGCATCCTCATTACCCAGAAAATCTATTTTGTGGTTATTTCTGTGGTGCAGTGTTGTAGGTGTTACTACGTGACTGTGTGACAGAGGGGACAGACCATTGCGTGAAACTCCTGGGCCATCACAAAGCTGGACACACTGAGCTCACTGGGCTGTGCTGATCCAGGGCAGCTGCTGAGGATGTGCTGAAGTTGCTCTGTAGCTCCAGGGTAACTTCAGCCCACGAGCTGTGGACCTTGCTTGTACTGACATGGAGTTTCTGAAATCCAGGCTCAACTCAGTCTTTGACTTTTCTACCAAGTTGTTGACCCAACTGTCATCGTGTCCTCCATACTTGCTGGTTCTGGGGGAACAAACCTTTGCTTTTCCTACGCACTGCTGCTGTTCTCTCCTGCTGAACACAGTGAATGCTTTCCCTTGGGGCAGTGCTTGCTGTGTGGAGGGATGTGGCAGGGAGTGGTAGCTGGAGAGGAGGTCCTTGGTTCCTTTTGCAGGGAGCATCAGCTGTGTCCCAGCCAGTGGCTTTCTTACCGCTAGAGAGGCATTGCTCTTTGTTACTCCAGTTGTCTTCAGCTGGTTGCAGGGTCCTAAGTAAAAGATGGGTCCTGGGATTATTTTCTCTTCCGGCCCCATCTCTTGTTGGTGTGTCCAGTTCAGTATTGAGCATTGGCATCAGAACAGCCCTTCTTTGCCCTGTCTCAGGTGATTTTTGTCTGGCTTTGCTGCTTCTGGGAGGGAAAGTTCTTAGCCGTGGAGGATGTGTCTGTGTCCCCGAGGCTGACATGTGTTGCTGTGATGGGTTTTAACCTGCTCAGGTCTAGCCATGGGGATGGCACAGGCTGGCTTCCAGTTCTTGATTCCTTAGGGCTCCGTACAGTTTTAAATACCCCGACTTACAGATCTCCCAAGTCAGTCTCTTCTTGGGAAGTAAGTCTTCTGTGGAAAAGCACAGGTTTGCGGTTCCTGTCTGAGACTACATCAGGGGGCTGCTCCTCCTGTGACCCTGCTCTTGAGCTTCTGCCTCTTCCCAGGGATGCTGGCTAACCCCACAGCCTTAGCCAGGCAGAAGCCCAGAGCTTCCCTTCAGATGTCATTTCCCTTGGGCTGGTGCTCTTTTGGCAGAGAGCCGAAAGCACCATGCCAGTGCCCTGGACAGAGTGGGGGGGAACACACAGGAGAGCTGTGCTGTGTTTGTGACTAGTTTTAGCAATTTTAAGAGGAAACATGGTACATAGGTGCATGGGTATATGATATAATGCAGGGTAGGGATAGCATACCAACATGATGTACAGACACAGCAATATTTTGTCAGTGTTATTTAAGCTGTATCAGCGAAGTGCAAGGAGGATTGCCAGCGTGATTCTTCTGGAAAATCAGAATCTAATGCACATCAGGACTCGGTGTCACTCAGCACATCTTCCTCCCAGGAAGATGTTGACTGGCAAATGCATTTTGTGGTGATCTTACGCATGGTTCTGAGTTTCCAGGGGGTGGTGGGAGCTGTGAATTCTGACTTGGAGCCATTGATCTCATGAGATTTAACTACCCTATGAGATTTCTCGTAGCACCGAAGCTACTGGTGTCTGGGCACAAGTGTATCTTGGTGTACTTTCTGGGTTGCCAGATGGGTGCATCAGTGGTTTCCAGCCCCTTTCCATGATGCCCCCTCCATGATGGGAGGGCAATGCCTTCACCTGGGCACCTTGTCCTGCTGCATTTTTCTGGGGGCAAAGGAAGGTCTTAGCTACGCCTGGGCATCTTTGGGAGACAGCACTTCTCCAGTGTGGGCAGATGGTCTGCTGGCTTCAGTTGGAGCTGCTAGGGAACGCAGCATTTTGGTCACTGGGTTTTCTTCCCCCAAGAGCAGGATCTGTCTATGGCTGTTGGATTTTTCAGCTGCGACTCAAGATGCCTTGAATCCCAGATGGGGATGATGAGGAGCCTTTTCTGATGCTGGGGTAATAGCTTCAAGATGGCTTTAGGACTGGGCTGTGTGCTGTGCCCAAAGGTGGGGCGTCACCCTGTTTGGTGAGGAGCGCTGCTGGAGCCAAGTCCTGGGCCAGAAGCCAGGTTTGTGATCCGTGCCAGAGAGGGCAAGACTTGGAAAGCAAAGCAGAGCTCCTCCTGTGTGAGAGATGGCCTGAAATACTGAGCAAAACCACAGAGTGCTCCTTGTTCCTGCCTGTGCCTACTGGTCTTCTCTCTCCACAAAGTATGTGGGAGGCTGCAGGATGGATCTGCTAGGGAACAGGAGGGCTGTGCTCCTAAGGCCTCTTCAGGATGTTGGTTGGGTTGTTGGGTTTTTTGCAGTTTTATTTTGTGTGTTTGTTCCCCCTTTTAACCCTGCCTCTCCTATTGCTGTATCTTCCCCATCCTTGCTGCTACTGGTATGAGGGCCACTTCCTTCCAAGCAGGCTGTCCAGAGCAATGCTGTGTGTGGTTGCTCTGCTCCTTCTGTCGCAGCTCAGCTGAGCAGCTTTGCTTTTCCTCACTCAGCTGCTGCTGCAGTGGCTGACAAGAGAAACAGGCCAGGATATGGTTTGTGTAGAAGATGCTCCATGGCACTGACTGTTTACAGACTCTGTGCTTCTCAAAATGTAAGCACAGGAAATGCCAGGCTCTGCTGGGGTCTGTGTGAGCACCCAGAGTGTCCCACACCCTCTGGCCATGGTGATCTTCCGGGCCCAGACACAGCACAGGACAGGTTTTTAACACTCTGCAGAAGCAAGGGCTTGAGTTTTTTTACCTCCAAAATAGAGGCTGGGAGGAGGAGTAAAAGGAAGTGACTTAATGAAAGACAGGAAGGGAATATGGGGCAGAGCGAGGGACAGGGTTTTCCAGTCCTCTAAGAAGCTGGAGGTCATGAGGTCCTCTCATGAAGTATCCTCCATGCTCAGCGTGTCTCTGACCTTTCCAGTCACTGAGTGTCTCATCGTCAGGCTCAAGTTAGAAAGCTGTGACTGGTGTGGTTATAGCAGAGATGCAAACCCTGTCTTTGGCTACTGAGTCGAGCTTCTAGTTCTCCAAGGAGCACTATGATCTTCATCTGGTGTGCATTCTGCAAGGAGATGCTGCCCTCCCAGAATACTGTGCCCTTGTTTGGAGGGCCATACCCAGCTGTCTCTTAAGGGTTTAAGCTAAAGGACTTGTTTCCCTCTGCTTGCAATGTGTCCCTTGCTGAAGATGGCTTTGTGAATGGTCTTCCTTGACTTGCCACCCAGAGCTTGGTACCTGCCATCAGATGTGCATCAATTACCTGGTTCTGCAGGCAGGGCCTCCGTGGAGCATTGCAGTCTTCCTAATAGAAAGTCTTAATTTACACGTCAGATGAAATACCCTGCTAAATAGCTGTGCAGTGAGTGCTATGACTGTTGCTTCATTCTGTTGTTATGCTATGCTGGACTTCAGGCCTTGGGCCAGGCTGCATTTGGGAAAGATGCTGGCTTGTGAAAAAGCAGTTGCAAGAGTCCTGAGGAGCCGTGCTGTAGGTCTCTGTGCTCAGAGCAGTGAGGAGCTGGACAGGGAGCTCTGAAGGGCAGTAATTGAGTGCAAGGGCTGTGTCTCTGGGCAGCTCTTCCCAACAGCAAGCTGGCCAAGGCTGTGGAAACCCCTGCAGCACTGGAGCTTTCACCACTTCCTTGGCAGGATTTGTTCCAGCACTGATCTGCAGCAGAGGATCAGGCCAGACAGGGCCTGAACGGAGTGGGTCTGGCCACAAGCGAGCCTCAATCACAGCAGTCAGGCTGGGCTGAAAGCTGCCTGTGTCCTGCCTCTTTGCAGCCTTGTTTGAACTTTCCTCTGGCATGGAGCAAAAGGAACTGGGGAGACCTAGGGCTGGTCCAAGCAAGTTTCCTCAGCTCTGTCCGCCCCCATATGCCATGGGGAGCAGGGGGGGGGGACGGGACAGCAGGAGCTCCAGACTGTCCTCCTGGAGTGGAGCAGTTGGGGCGGGGGCTTGGTCATGATGGTTTTTGAGCAAATGTTTTTTTGCTTCTGGTATTCCCTGCCTCTTGGACTACGACGCAGGGAGGGGGAAGTGAAACTGTGGTTCAGACCGAGCCCTCTGGATGGCAAGAAAATTGCTGAGTAGCCGATTTCCAAGTTGCTGAGGTCTTAGCCAGGGCCTGGCGTGGCTGCCAGAAGCAACAGGCTTGGAATTTCCTCTGCCTGGTGCCAGCTCCGCTTGGGCTGGCCACAGCACCTCTGCTGGGGCTGGGGCTCCTCTCGAGCTCTGCAGATGGGGCACTCCCAGAGCAGGGGTTACACCGGAGCTGGAGCTGCCCCCCTTGTTCTCGCAGCCTGGTTTCTATTTTCTTTTCCAGGGTCCAAGATGTTTTGAATTATGCAGCCTGCACCTCCCGCGGGGCTCCTTGAGCAGCCGCCTAACGAGCTGAGCTCCTGACAAACTTTGCTCTGGCTTTGGCTACGCTTGGAAAATTTTACAGCCTTTTCAGAAAAAGGAAATGCCAGGAAAGGCCTGTCTCTTCTTACTTTTATGAGGGGGTCCCAGTTGAGAGAGGGTGAGATGGGTTTGGAGAAGAAGACAGGAAGGATTTTGTGTGCAGTGGTGTATGTGCTCTGTAGAGCTCAGGGCAGGAGGACTCAGTGCCTCCTGCCAGGGCAGGCACAGCAGGGACGAGTCCTGCAGGGTGCTCAGGGGACACAACATGGGCTTTTCTGCAGGGAGTTCGGGGTCTGTGTCTTTGCTCCCAGCTGCCAGCATAGCCACTGGCTGTTAATCTTTGCTAATTACGCTTTTTCTCAATTATAGGGGTTTTATTTCTGCTATGGTCACACGCCACGTGGACATGCTGCATGTTGGTCTGCAAAGCTCAGGGGAAGGACTGTCACCAGGTGCTGGTGGGTGGTCTCTCTACCACCGGGGACAACACAGTGCCTGGGCATGGTCCTTGGGGCACGAAGGGTTCGTAGGGAAGTACGAACACAGGCACTGCCAGCAGTGTTTGACCCGAAAGGGATAGTCTTGTGTAATTGCCCCCTTGGATGAGAGGCCATGGTACAGTAGGGGAAACAGGGACACAAAATAAGCTGTGATTTGCGTGCCTTCCCTTCGTAAGATGGTGCTGAGAGGGCAGCCAGGAGCTCTCTGTTTTGTATAAACTCTGCTTTGGTAAGGTGCTGAAGGTCTGCCTTTGCGTTTATCTAATTTCCTTCAGGAGAGTCCACCAGTTGGATCTTCCAACAAGCAACTTCTGTCTGGAGAGGCATTGGGGGTACAGGCTGGTCCTTGCCATACGCCTTACATGTCCTCACAGCATCCCAGATCCGTTTCCAATGGTGAAAAAGCATCTGTGGAGACTGGGATGGGGGTCTTGGTTGGAGCCTGTGAAAATGCGGCAGCCTGGGGAGTTGTGGGACTTCTCCAGGGGGAGGGATAAAGGTTTCTGTGTGATTCGTAGGCATCAGCTGCTGCCAGTCGTGGTGGATGAGCATCAGATAGAGGCAGCGATGGCTCTGGGTGGAAGGAGCCTCGCGCCGGTCCTGCTTTGAGGGCTTTGCCTGTTACACTTGTCAGGAGCATGGCTCTGGATCGCTATTTGATTTGGCAGCCTGCGCAGGCCTGGCAGCACTAGAAGTGGGATGTGGGCACCAGAATCGTGCCCTACTCTCCTTTTTTTCAGCACACCACCCACCCCCAGCTTTCTGCTGTGTTGGGCAGGAGAGAAAGCACCTCCCCTGGGCTGCGTCCCCTCCTCCACCTAGAAAATGAGTGATATATCCCCTTTCGTTTCTCAAGGCTCATGCGCAGAAACTGAGATTGCATTTGACAGGGAAGGCCAAGCACCTTCGCTCTGCTGCTGGGAATTATGAGTGGCTCTCCTGTTGGCTCCTTGCAGCAATCAGCTTCTCCATCCCATCTTGTTCTCAGAGCTCAAAACGCATGGGGAGCTGTTGGGAAGACTATTGAAAAAATACCTTATTGCTATTTATTTTTGTGATACAGTCTGCATATATCTGGTTTAGAATAGATTAACTGGGTGGTTTTTTTACTCTTTAATTAGTTTCCTAATTTTTGGTGGGGAATTCTGTTTCATGTGAACCTGACACTGCAAAAAAATGCAGGGGCATGGGTGTGCTTCAGTCCATAGCACCTTTCTTTCCAAAACATTTCCACAGGTCATAGGTTCAGTAAGGGTCAGCCTAGGCTTCCCATCTCCACTGGAGAATTCAATATGAGCTTTGCTCCTCATTCTCTTTAAAAGAAAAAGACCCCAAAGGCCGGAGTATGCAATGTTAGAATCTGTGTTTTGTAGCCTGTTTCAAAAAAAACCCAAACCCAACAAAGCAAACAAAAGCCTCTCCAAAACCCAAACCTGTTTTTGGTCTTTGAAAGTCAGTTTCAGGAGCTGAAATTGTAAAAGTTTTGTTGGTAAAAAAAAGTTACTTTGCCTAAAGCAGAACATAAGCAAAGAAATGTCCGGCCATTTCTAAATATTTTGATAAAAACGTAATTTTAGCCCTGATGTGTTATTTTAGTGAGAAGAGTGATTTTTCCACTTGTTTGTGTGGTCAGAACCTTACCTGTAAGAACTTCTCCCCACCTCACCTTGTGGTTTCAGAATATTGGGAGACTCAGCTACTGGTGGCATGTGTTTATCATTAGGTTTATTATGCTTTTTACTCCAAACGGACCCCAAGTGCCAGGCATCTCAATATGCTGTAGGAGGAGCCCAGGAACCTCTTGATTTGGTCTGAACCAGCCTGTGGATGGTGTTGCTTAACACCCCAAACCCCCTCTGGCTGAAGTCAGTTCCTCTGTGTGAAATGGGCAGGGGCATTTTTCTGTGAGTCTGCAGGTCCCTTTGACCAGTCTGGGCAGTGAGTGAGTGAGTCTAGCTGGCTTTACTGACATCCTGTTACTGTTGTACTGAAAACCTTTTTTGGCAGTTCAAGCTATTTTTTTCACACTGTAATAGCCTTATTTAATTTTAAATTGTTAATCTTTTTCCTCCCACTATTTCTTCAGCTATGCTTATGTGGCTGATGATGTTGGGAATAAGGACCTCATCAGAGTTTTTCTCATTGTGAGAGGGGCTCCTCTGGTCACTGCTGATGGTCAGGATGCTCTCTGCCCTTGGGTGTCCCAGTTTCTAAGGTGCTGCTTATGACTCATCAGACAAACGATGCTGGGCTCACCACATCCTAGGTGCAGGACAAACCCTGTGGGAGAAGGGTGGTTGCGGGGTAGCTGCTGGTTGCACAGCTCCCCTGGTCGGCCTCACTGCTGTGGGATGGAGAGGAAGCCAACCTCCCCTGCCCAGAAGCAGGAAACGAGAACCACGTGGGCTGTCTTGGAGCCCCACAGCAGTTTATGCTTACATCTAAAGCAGCATGACTGGGATTGGGCTCACTGGCTGCCTGCCATGGCACTGGTGGCCTTGTTCTGTGTCCTCTCTTTGCAAAGGGAAGGTGGCAAAAGGGGTGAGCTCTTTTGGCTCCGGTGCCCAGAGGGGAACGCTGCAGCCAGAGCTCCTGGTCTCTCTTCCTGTTTTTGCTGTGCACCCATCCTCAGGCACTTGGAAATGCCTGGCTGTCGCCTGTGCCAGAAGTGAAGGCATCTCGTGGACTGGGGCACAGCCAGGCTTGGCCCCGGCCACGGGTTTTGCAGTTTCCACTTATTCCCAGGGAAGAAGGGTCTTGCAGTTTTCATGACAGGGATTTTTCCTCCTTCATTTGAGGTCTCTCAGCGTTCGTCCTGACGTCTGTCTCTAATCCCCGGCTGGGGTCCCAGGACTCCCACTTCCTATCACTGAGGCAGTGGTTATCAAAGGGAAAGGCAGTGTAAGCTTTGTCGGTTGTCTCTGTCGTGTTTGTCCTGTTCCATTACAGTGCAGCAGCAGTGGCACCAGCCGCCGCCTTCCTCCCCTCGCTGGGCTGGAGCACTGCAGGCTCCCGGCGAATGCTGTCTGCTGACATCTGCTGCCTCCTCCCCCACCGCCTCCTGGCAGGCAGCAGCAGCTTCCCAGAGAACAGCCTGCTCTTTGCATCACCCCCTACATGCCCGACCAGAGCTCCCTTCTGCTCTTACAGGCACCTTCGCAGGACCTTGAAATGGTGGTTTCCCTGGTGCTGGCTTGGTTCCAAGCAGCCTTCCGCCTCACAAGACTAACTGAAAAAAATCGGGGTGCCTGGTGGAGGAGAAGGGCTAATTAAAGGTGATGCTTACCAGGTTCTGGCTTGTGATTCAAACAGGCAGCCCTATCCCTGGCAGGGCTCCAGCCAGTCTCTGAGGCCTGAGGCAGATGCAGAGTCTGGGGCAAAAAGCTTGGAGCCGTTTGACTGGAGCAGATGTGGCAAGGTCAGCTGTGAACTGCAGCCCTGGTGCCAGTATCTGGATGCTTTGGTCCAGTGTCTCATGTTGTGTGCATCTGAGAGGGCTAAAGTTCACTATTGCAGGTATTCATGTGGTCCCTTCTGGGAGATGGGAGGTTTGTTTCTCTCTGTTCTGGCTGAGTGGTGGGATGATGTGGTCCTTGGATGCAGAGGGCAGCAGAGCTGTGGATTTCTGGCTCATGAGAGTAGCCCCCAGGCTTGATGGTCCTGCTGCCTTGGCATTAGGAAGCACCTCACAAAGTGGCATTTCTTTGGCTTCAGCTTCTCAGCTCTTCTGCACTAGATTCCCATCTGTGGGCATGTGTTTGGCACCAGGAAGTGTGGCAGTCGCCCAGAGAGATCTTTACCTCAAGCCCAGCCAGTCTCTGAAGCGACAGTCACCAAAATGCCCTGGCTGCATCTCATGTGCTTCTAGCCTGAAGACTTCTCCAGAGAGTAGAGGAGCTTGGAGGGATGGAGCGGAAGGATTTAATGAAGAAGGCACAGGGGGCGTAGCAAACTCCTTTCTCCTGAAACCGGTGAAGCAGTAGCTGGGAGCATAAAGGCAGTACCGGGCTGTGATCTCAGGGAATGCCCAGAAGGAGGGCTGAGGTATGTGGATTAGTCAGAAAAGATGGTAGAGGATGAAAGAGGATTCAGCAGCTCTGACTGTAAAGGCAGGTTTGGAAGAAGGAGCTGGAGGGATTGCAGGTGGGACATGAAAACAGGAGCTTGGAAAGATGGGATAAATGAAGCCAGTGGGGAAATTTGCAGTTTTGTACTTGGATCAGAAAGATGTGAGCACAATTCAAAGGGATTTAGACAAGAAGACACAAGTCTGTGTTTGAAAGGAGAGGAATCATCCTCACTGTGACCATCTTTGTGGTGGAGGGGTGCAGAGGCACAGCCAGATCCCCCTGCCAGCCCAGGGGAAGAGTGGTGTTATGTGGAGAAGTATTGCCTGGCAGGCAGTCAGTTGACAGTAGGTTCTGCTCCCCCCCCGTTTGGTTAGTAAGGTTGTGGTCCATGCCTGTGCCTGGCACCAGAAGAAGTGGTAGCAGGAAAACTGTGTGAATGGCATGTAAATGCCATGTGAGTGCCACTGGAGGAGTTGGTGAAATCATCCGAGTGCCTGTGAGGGATGTGGCACAGAGATGGGAGCTGTGGGGCCAGGCTGGGACAGGGCATGTGGCTGACAGCGCACAGTGAGGCCGGAGGCTCTGTGGTGTCACCAGCAAAGGCTTGGGTGCACCCACCAGCAACCGGGCCCAGTGCTGCTGCACAGAGGGGAAGAGCCTGGAACAGATCCAGCAGCCAGACCCGAGCACTGTCTGCCTGGGCAGCAGCCAGAGGCTCCTCCTCCTCGTCAGTGCACGAAGGAGATGAAGCAAGGGAAAGATGGGGCGTGCATCTGAGGGAGATGAGAGATGCTGCTGAGAAACACCACTGAGCTCCTTCCCTCTTTGTGCGCTGGCAGATACTCGGTGGGGTGGGGGCAAAGGGGCTGGGCTGCAGGCCAGGAGCACTCACACATCTCTGGGAGGGGAAGCTGAAATGCTTCAGGAAGCCATGCTCTTGCCTGGACAGGTGATTAGAGCTGCTGCATAGCAGGAGTGAAACGGCAAAGCCTTGCCTCCCCCAGCCAGCCAGACCTTCCCAGAGCCCGGGAGGAGATGACTAAGGAGATAAAGGAGCCCTGGCAGGCAGCCTTTAAAACCCCCAGCAGGGAGTAGGAGTGTCACCAGCAACTGGAGGCAAGACTGGTAGATCCTGGTGTTTACCTAATGCTGAGGAGGAGCAGAAGGTCCCATGTGCAGGCCAGTTGTTGCCTACCCCAGGAGATCAGCGAGGGAGAGCTGGGGAAAGCAGCTGGGCATGATATTACTCTGAGAAGAAAGTATGGATCAGTGGAGACAGAGGGAGCACCAGGGCCCAGGAGATTGCTGGGAAGGACATTCTTCTCTTTAGCAGAGAAGGGGTGCCAGGAGTTCAGCAGGACCCTCCCCATGGGAGCATTAGCTCTTACAAGTGTCCTGGTTAGTTCCCCTGGTTGTGACTTTGTGCCCACAGGCTTCTCGGAGGGAGGTGGCATGGGGTAGGTAGGTGTGGGGGGTGCAAGGATGGGTACTGGGCTCAAGGAAGCAGTACCTGGCTCTTTTCCCTTCTGTGGTGGTGCTGGTGTGTTCCTGTGAGCTGCCATTCCCTCCATGCCAAGGCTGGTACAGGACTTTACTCCAGGTGCTCAGCTCTCACTGTGCTGGGCTCTTGGTTTGCTGTTAGGAGTCCAAATCCTGGAGCTGGGCCACCAGCAGGGCTCAGTCACTGGCGAATTAGGAACAGGCTGAGCCAGCACATGGCTCAGGCAACTGAGCAGAGGTCCTGGGCAACACTAAAATGCCAGCTGGTCCTTTGTGCTGGTCTCGCCAGCCCAGGCCTGTGTGGGGTGTCCCTGGTGGGTCCACAGCAGCTGTATTCCCCACACTGGAGGGATGGAGGTAGCAGAGAGGGAAGGGAGGAGTCACCCTGTGAAGGGTTAACTGTGGCTCCCGCTTGCTCCTCTAAGCCTGGGCCCTGCCGCAGGAGTGGTGTGGAGCAGCAGCGTGCTCCAGTTGGCATCTGTCCCAGAATGCTTTGGAAAAGCACTGGCCTCTGACCCCCAGTACAAACTGAGCCCAGCACGTGGGAGGGAGAAATTACTCCCAGACCTTCAGGCTCCAGCGTTTACAAGCTGCCTGCAATAAAGCAGCCATTTTTTCCGACAGTTATTAAATCTCCCCTTTTAGCTCGCTGCAAACCTCTGCCGCTCTCCTCCCCTGCCCCCAGCCCCACATCATGCTCCTCCTGCTCAAGTCAGAAACACCTCTGAAGGTGAGGCTGGTCTGTTTGCCTCAGGCTGAAGGCTGGGGAGAGCTCCAGCCACCGGTCCATGAGCAGTGCCCCTAATCCTGCTGCAGGAGGTCCCATCCAGCTTGGCAGCTGTCCCTGGGTCTGCCCGCCTGCTTCCTGTGCGAGCCACTGCTGGCAGCAATGGGCTCCCTGGATGCTTTGTCGCAGCAATCCCTGGGGGAAACTTGCACCTGCTCCCCCCACTTGTGCACATCTGCACCCTTCTTCTGAGCTCCTCTGGGGCCAGTGGGGTGCTGCTGACAGATCACATTTCGGTATTGTCTCAGTATCCGTGCTGAGGACCGCGAACCAAAGGGCAGAGGCCTCGCTGATGGCTGGGACAGCTTTGGGCAGGGCCTTGGTTTTTCTGTGTCTTGGTTCTGCTATCTCGAAACAGGAATAAGAGCAGGGTTTGTACCTACCTGTCATCAGCTCCTTAGGTAACTTATTCTGTCTGCGTTTCCTGCAGTGAGCGAGGGATTAATCGCCAGGGAGGCTGGCCAGTTCTTAGGGGAGATCACTGCGTGGGAGGCTCACGAGGCTTCTGTCACCAGCTAGTGTTTGTAATGCCTGCTGCAGCTGCAAAGTGCCAAGTTCAGCTTAGCCACATGCAATTTTGTGACCATCCAGTTGTGTGGAAGTGCCAGATCAGCGTGGGGCAGTTAGTGCTGCCTGTCTGGTGCCATGCTGAGCATGCCAGTGCGGTGCGTTGCTGCGAAGGGCGTGGGGAGCGCGTGTTCGTGTTTGTACAGTGCTTTGGGAACAGCCAGCACTCGTTACAAGTGGCTACCGTGCCATGGGCACTGTGGGATCCAGATAAATAAAACAGGAGCTGGTATTTCAAAACAACCTCTTCCCTGCTCCTCCCACCTCCTGTGCACATTCCTCTGGCGGGGAGCAGGCGGAGGTGGGGAGCTGCCCACAGCACGCAGCCCTCGCCAGCAGCCCCAGAGCAGCTGCAGCAGCAGCCCGTCCACCCACAGCTCCCTTCCCAGCACATACACAACACTTCAGATGCAGCAGGTCACCCTCGCCTTGGCTGTGCTGCCCAGCAGGCAGGTGGAGCCCACCTGGGGACCCAGACCCTCATCTCTAGCCCTTGAGGTGGCTGGAGGAAACAAGCTCTGGGGGCACCCCTGCACCTTTAGGCTTTCGCTGCACTTTGTTTTCAGACCCAGTGGTTTGCTCGGATCCTTAGTGGGAGTCTCATCCTGCACTGGCAGACCTGTGCTGCACCTTGCTCTGTCCTGAGCCCCTGGACACAATGAGACAGGGAAACCATTTTCCTGAACACATTTTGGGCTGGTCTAGGATTTACTGAACATGCAAGGAAACACCACATTTATCTGAATCCCCTTCTCTCCCCTCTCCGAGGCTTGGTTTTGTTTTTAAATCTATATGGCAGGTGACCAAACTGGCTGAGTCAGTCAGCTGGCTGGCCACCAGAAGTAAAAATGTGGTTTTGTCCCCTCCCTCGTTCCTCCTCCCCTTCCCCCCCGGTTTTTTTTTCTTCTTCACTTAGCGACAGTTTCATGTATTGACAACAAACCTCTTTCTGCTTCCTTCTCTCTTGGGGCTGGCACAAGTGCAAGCTGGTTTTTATTTTCAGAATCTGTCTAGGGGAGAAAAGTACAGGAGGGCAGCCTGGCTTTACCTTCTTGCTTCTGCCTGGGAGGAGGGGGAGCTGCCCACTTCACCCTTTGCAGGCTGATGACAGCATCTACTCTCCTACAGGCAAATAAATAGAGGGAAGAGAGGTGAAGTGTCTTGCCCAAGGCCACGCAGGCCAGGCCTGGAGGGATGGGAGCTGAGAATTTAGTCGTCTTTTGGCCCCTGAGATCCATAAGCCTTGCTGGCCATGGTCTGCCTTTCAGGCAGCAGGAAGAGATGAGGAGTTCCTGAGTGTTTACCAAGGCTCCGGGGTGCCGTGGTGAAGGTGTGGCTGGGTTGAAGTTGTTTCTTCCATTGAGAAGATGGGAACCAACACAGTCCTGTGTGAACAGCCCAGCATCTTGCAGAGGGGCAGCCAGGTGCTGTGTTGGCAGGGGGGGAGCAGGGGTGTTTGGTTGCTCTGCTGGCCGTCTGCATGGGCACCTGGCTGGGTTTCAGGCACCTCATACTGCTGGGTTGCTTACAACGCCAGTATCCTGAGGACAGGAGTACAAGGGGTGATTTTCTGCCCTGTGGCCTGTGGTTTGGCCACTGACATCTTCACTCCTTTTGCATCCAAATTCTGTAGGCCCATCTGTGGGCAGCCTTGTGACCCATTCCCAGGGTGGAGGGGAGATGGCACAGGGTGTGAGGCAGATGTGATCCAAGTACTGCTCACTCTGCTCCCTGTTCTGGCAAGCCTGTGTCCCAGCCTGAACTGTATGATGGGTCGTGACAGGTCATGGGAGCTCACTGTGTGGCCCAGCTGGTCACTGGTGTGGCACCTCACAGGAGGAAAACTTACTGAGCTGTAAACAAAGGAGGCTCCTCTGGCAGGAGAAGTTTTCAGATGCAAATTGGCTGGCTGGCTTCAGAGACAGATTTTCTTAATTTGTATGTTGATTTTTGCTATTTCAAATGCACACATAGCAGCAAACGCTCCAGCCCGACTCTGGCTTCTGTGTACTTCGGCAAGGGGGGCTGGATGAGGCTGCCTGCTGGGAGCCATGCGGGGAGCCGGGGATACTGCACTGGTCTGAACTAGTTTGCTGCTTCATCTGTCATATATCACCACTCAATTGTGGGACACAGTTCCAAGGCGTCAAAAGCAGGGAAGGGGAGAAACTGACTTACTGGTTTTTATTTTAGCAGGAAAGGATGGGACAGGGTAAGAAATGTCAAAAGGCAAAGTAAATCCTCCATAATATTTTGCCCTGTTGAAATGAAGGGTACTGAAAGATGTGCAAAGAGGCACGTGGAGAGCGCAGTGGGGAAAGGTACCCATGAGCTCCTGGTAAGGCTGAGCCTCTATCACAGAGGGAATTAAGTGAGGGGAGCAATAGCTATGTCACTCCCCAACACCTCTTCTCTGATGGCCAGTGGCCCTGACTGTACCATGAAGCTGCAGACAGCCATGAGAGCACTGCAGTGCACGGGCGTCCACGGGTCGCACAGGAACTGTGGCAGCAGGACAGAACAGGTAATGAAATGTGAGAAGCACTGCGGGGATCTGGTATTTGCTGGCAGAGATTCTGGGGCTGGAAAGGAGTAGAGGGTGAAGGATGCTGCACGTTTGCTGGGCAGTAAGGGGAGCTTTGAGGTTAGGAGGATGCTGGAGATGCATCTCTGCCTCCATTCGTGTTTAATCCTTAGCTTGTCATCACTTCTCTTCCCTTCCCCACCTCTTAAGAGCTTATGCCCCAAGGACTGAGGAGGTGTGGGAAGAGGAGAGCTCTGTAGCAATACCTGAGTGTCTTTCTGATGGAATAACTGTGCCTAATAGATCCACCATTTCCCCTTAAACTTACTTGCGGTCATTCAGCAAACATCCAGGACAGAAGAAGAGCAAGAACAGTTTGTAAGAGTGCATAGTACCCTGCTGCCATCCTTGGCTGGGTGCTGAAGTGGATACCATTATTTTCCACTAAATGTGGAGTGCACTGGGGGCCTGAGCTAGTACAGGAACTTTTTGTGTGCAGTGCTTTTGGAAATTGTCTGTGTTAATGGATGCCCACTTGATCCTGGTGCTTAACCTGCTTGCTTTTGGTTGTACTGGAGAGAAGGAAGCAAGACTTCTCAGCTCTGTTATGTCCTGGTTGGTGTCATTTTCCAGCCCTTGCCTGGTTGCTAGTGCAAACCTGTGGGGATCTTGAAATCCTGTTGCTCTTTCTGACAGAAAGTGGTGGGGAAAATAATCCTGAAATGGATCTGCTGTTTAAATCCTTTTCACCTCTGATGAACTGCCTGGCCTTCAGCCCCTTGCTTACACCCTATCTGTGTTGGACTCCTCAAAATGCTGGTGCTGCCTTACAGCAGTTTGTGGTGTTCCTCCACCCAACAACAGGTTCGTAAAGTTGGGGGAGTGGAGGAGGGAAGCATCCCTGAGGGACTACTTAACTTCCACACCTGCTTACAGTCTGCTCCCCAGGCAGGTGACTGGAGTTTGACACAGTGTTTCTAGCCTCATCATCAGGAAAGATGCTTGTAACAAGGTCTGACCCATGGGCAAACTTCTAAACAAACACAAACTCCTGCAGCAAATCAATACTTGGATCAATGGGGTTTTTTTTCCTCTGTCAGAAATAGAGTATAGCTGTGTTGACTCAGTCTGCTGAGGCTGTTTCCCAGGACATCTCCCTGCCAAAGCCTGAAATGAAGATCTGGAATTTCAAGCTCTTTTCTGTTTCCATTGTCACCCAATTTGAAGGAGTACCTGTATTTTTAGGCTTTGCTTAAAGTCTTGCTTATAGTTCTTGGAGCTAGCTGGCTATCTCCAGTACATCAGAAGGATGAAAAGCACTGGGCAGCTTGACAAACTGTGAGTAAAACTGTGGTGGTACATATATACTTTCTGCCCTCTCCTTACCTGTCAGGTTTCCTTTTCAATGCACTCTGGAAAAAGGCAAATGATGTTTCAGTGGTGCAGCAGTCCAGTCTGGTGGGCTCAGCCCCTTCCACTGGCCCACACCTGCAGGGACAGTCCTGAGAGAGCCCCCACAGTGTTTCTGTGTGTATGTAGTGGACAAGGAGGCTCAGCTCCGTGTGTGCTGCATTGTCCATCCCCACATCCCCATGAGGGTTAGGGACTGGCAGAAATGGAGCACCCTGGGACAGCCCCATCCTGTGCAGCCAGGCACTTCTGCATTGGAGGCTTTGTCTGTAGTTTTACTTGGTCCAGAAAGGAAAGTCATTCTCGTGGAAGTAGTTAGAGATGAAAACCTGGCTGCTGTCTGATCCTCAGGCTGTTGTCAGGATGTGGAGGATGGACACTGCTTGTTCTCCCCCTGGGGCCATGCATGCACATCACTGTGCCATGCAGTGTTAGCAGGGCCAGCAGCCAGGGCTGAGCTGCTTTGTGACGGTCCTCAGTGAGTAAAAGGTGTTTGAGTATGAGCTATGTTTGGCACGGAGCAGGTGGACAGCACTGTGTCCTGAGGATGCTCAGGAGAATGGTTGCTCCTGGACAATATGTCTAGATTTGGAAGGTGACAGCTTGTTTCATATTTTGTATTTGACCATGGAGATGATTGTTGTCTCCTGGATTTGCTCATGTGGAGTGAGGCTAATGGGTTTGGCAGTCAGAAGGGTGAACCCACTGATGTCTGTGATACTTGGAAAGTGCTATTAGAGACTTGGAGCCATCTTTGCTCCAAAGCTCTCATATCTGCAGCCATGCCCTGGCTTTCTCTGTGGAGTGTTTGAGGAAATCCTGCAAGCCCCAGCTGGATGTGAAAAGGTGATGTGTCCTGGGCCTCATGCAGATCAGGCTTTTCTTGCTTTCCAAGTGAGGTTCTGGTGCCTGGAGGTGGGACTGCTGAATTTGCTGAGCCAAGCATTGGATGAGAGAACGGCATCCTCCCTTCCCTGCTGTGCTGTAGGGCAGGCTCCCTGTCTGGATTGTAGGGCCTGGGAAAGGTGGGACTTCCAGGACAGCCTGGTCTGTGCTGAGGCCCAGCAGGGCTGGCCTGGCTGTGTCCTGCAGCGCTGCTGTCCCACCAGGGGAGAGCACAGGGCAGGGCTGCCATCGCATCCCCCAGCAGAGAGGCCTCCACCTTGTCTCACTCCCACACACGCGGACGGAGGCAGGTCCGTGCTGGTGTGAACACGCTGGAGCGGATTGCCATGGATCTGCTGTTAAACAGGCACACCCACACCAACATGGATGCAAACAAACCCGTGCTGGTGCAGGCCTGCTGGCTGTCACACAGGCAGACGTGTTCATATCCCTACAGCTCCAGGCTTGTGCCAGCTCAGGCACAGGCAGACAAGGCATACATGTGCTCACAGCCACGGCCACGGCACTGGGCTATTTTTGGGAGCACTCCTAAGAATTGTGAGCATGTTTCAGATGTTAGAGTCTTAGATGGGGGAAAGCTAGAACAGATGGCTGGAGGGTTCAGAGCAGCAGCCCTACTGAGAACAGATATTTATAGGCAGATTTAACCCTTGTGTGGTCTCTCGAGCCATGTTTAAAGGGACAGCGTCTGGAGCAAATGTGGTAAAGCTGAGAGGTGATCTCTGGTGGTGTGCTGTCCTGTTTGGTTTCTATGGGCCAATTAGTGTACTCTGGAAATCCAGTTTATACGCAGGGACACAGCTTTCAGTGGACCATGGAGCCAGGTTTCTGTAACCCTTGATAAATCTGGGCTGGTTGCGGTTACGTGTATTTGCTGTTTGAGCTGGGGCAGTGGGTACTGTGTCTGCCCTGTGCTGGCATGACCAGCAAAATGAGGACAAAGATTGTTTTGTCCCTCTTGCCCTGATTTTGTAGTGTTGGGTTTTTGTCTCTCTTTTAGCTGGAGTTTACCCAGATTCTTTGATTTTCCTTATTGGAAGGAGACAGTGTGGTTTCTTTCAGGCACGGCTGTCTTGTAAAGAGATGCAGACTAAACCCTGTCCTGTCAGATCCATCACATGTTTTTACCTGCCCTCATCTTGGGCCCTCATGTTTGAGCACTTATGGAAGAGCAAAATCCATCTGTGAGTTGTGCTGTTTTGGTGAACAGAGCAAAGTGGGGAGCACAGCAGGTTTGTGGTCACAGCTCTATTCCAGTCCTTTCTTTGAAAGCAGCCAGCCTCCTGGTACATGTATTTAACTATCCCAGACAGGCAGTGGATCCTGTGGGGCACGAGCTGCAGTGGTTGTGCACAGTGGCATGCACAGTGTGCACCTGGGCTGTACCTTTCCTCTGTCAGGACTTCTGACTAATCCAGATGTTTGGATCTGTGCTTTGCCTGCCAGCTTGTGCCCAGTGTGGGGGTCTCAGAGAGGCAGTGCTGAGCAGTACAGAACTGTTTTCCACTTGTCTTTGCGCTGCTATGCATCTGTGGACCAGCTGGAGCTGCTTCTGATGTCTGAGGTGTCTTGCAGCAGCCGTTAGTCAGGCTGTTTGTCCAGAGTCAGGTTCTTGGCCAAGGGTTTTACACAGATGCTCAGGGTATGCCTCAATGAGCCGAGTTTGTTGTTGTGTACCCTGGTCCCATGCCCAGGGGCGCACGAGGCTCTGCTGGAAAGTCTGAGAGCATGGCAAAGTGCTGGCCTTGCCTCAGTGTGGGACTTCCAGTGGTGCTGCTTCTTCACCGGGCATCAACTCTGTGCCTTGAGGGTGTGAATTCAGAGCATCCCCACATGTTCTTTACACTGATATGCTGGGCCTGGGAGATGCAAATCTGTAGAGAGTGGGAGTATGTTGGAGCTGCTTGCTCCCTTGCTTATTCATCCCACATTCAGACTGTGGAGGCTTGGAAAGCCGTCTTCCTTGTCTCCCAGACATACGTCACATGAAGGAGTTCTCAGGTGTCCCAGGAGCTCCTGGTCCCAGGTCAGCATTTGCACCCACCATCGAAATGTGACTTCGGTGTGAGAAAAACCTGGTTTGTGCTGCTGCAGCACCCTGCAGCCCATCCTGAAAGCACAGCTGATCCTGCTGGAGACCCAGGTGCAGTGCTGGCAGTGCTCAGCAGCCAGCTGACAGTCTGCTCTGCTGCATGCTGGTGTCAGCTGGCAGCTTAGTGCCCGTGGCTGTCTGACTGCATTTTGTACCCAGACAAATTGGTAGGAGTGAGGTTGCTTGGCAGGGCCACCGAGCACGCTGGCATGGTGTTCCTGTGGCTGGGCCTGGCCCGTGTCCTTCCAGGGCCCACAGGAAAGTCCAGCAGCCACCCCTCTGCTCCTACCTGAGGAGGCAGAGAGAGAGCCTGGCAGTAACAAGGAACCCAGTTGGGTAACTGCCAGTCCTGGGATCTGCCCACACTTGCCTGGCCTCCCACAATGGCCCCATTGTTCCTGAGAGGGCAAGGAGGAGGCTGCCTGCGGCTCCCTGGGCATCGTTAACCCTCTGCCTGCCAGGAGCAGGCTGCAGGGCAGGCATACATCACAGAATCACAGAATCTTCGGAGTTGGAAGGGACCCACAAGGATCATCAAGTCCAACTCTGTACAGAGATCAAATCCACGACCTTGGTGTTATTAACACCATGCTCTAACCAACTGAGCCAGTCTCAAGTCTTCAGGGTAGGGTTAGGGTTAGGGTTAGGTGGGCAGGTGGAGGAGCTCGCCCTGCCCTTGAGTGCAAGGAGGGAAGCTGCAGAGGAGCATCAGCCTGTCTCTGCCAGCTGCCTCCACGCTCGCTGCTTGCTGCTGTTTTGAGGACAGCCAGCACGCGCCTGTGGTGAAGCCACACACCGGAGAGTCAGGGTCCTGCTGAGCCTTGATTTCCTCTGACAAGGGATGGGGAGGATCTCTGCCTTCTTCCAGGCTGCTTTCTCTGTGACCTTGCCTTGGGAGAAGCCCTCGTTTGGCTCTGGCATGGCTGCCAGTGGCTGGGTTGCTCTGGCCTTGACACATGTGCCAGAGCAGGACATGTCTAGGAATGGGACATTTGGGGTGTTGGGGGCTAATTCCAGTGGCTGAGGTATCGATGTGGAATCTGTTTAAAGCAATTCCAGACTGATCAAAGTGCCTTCTTCCTTCCTGTCCTGTAATGTGATCTCTGGCCAACAGGCTGCTCGGGGTCTGCTGTGGCTTCTGGTTCCTGTTGCGGAGACACAGCCTAGGAGGGCACAGACATGCCTCCCTGCGGGTGCAGGCTTGGAGCCAGAGCACAGTGTCCATGTGCTGAAGAGGACAGCAAGTACCCTGTCACTGGCCAAAGGAGCTGGATGCCTGTGTCTCAGTCTGCTTGCCAGCTCTGCATTGCCTGTCTTTCAATAGCAGTAATGCTTCCCCACAGCTTTGTGCTATACATGCTTCCCTGTCAGCTGGTTCCAGGGCTCCCTCAGCACCTATCCTCTGTTGCAGATGTCCTTTGTAGAATCCATAGGATGAGGGAGAGGATGAGGCCTGTGGCTAGGATGCCAAGACTCTGTACAGGAAACTTTCTGGACGTTGGTGTTCGGAGATGTTGACCCCAGCGTGTCTCTTGCCAGCTCAGAGACTGGAGAATGGCTCAGTAATCCAGACAGCCAAGGACTTCAAAACCTAATAGGTACTGTGTGAATGTCACCAATTAGTTCTGCACACCCTGCTGCTAACTTGCCTGTATGTTAATTTAAACAGCTACCCTGCTCCCAAAAGATCTGTCTCCTCTTCTCCCACTCAGTAGACTTTGCACTCTTCTCCTGTCCTTTGGTGATGCAATAACTTTTCTTTCTAGTAATATGTTCTGTTTCTTGAATAAGGGCATAACTGGAGTTGACCTTGGAGGGCCAAGGGCTGAGCTGGGAGCAACTGGTGGCCCCAGTTAATGTACCAAGTGCAAGCAATGGTGCTGCAAAGCTTGATCTGGACAAGTCTGGGCACCTGGGCAGACCTCAAAGCTTCCTATGAGCCTCAGGGCTGGAGGAGTGTCAGAAGCCCTTGCCTGCTGAGCCAGTTTTAAGTTTTAAGACCTTTCTCTCCTGGTGGGGAAGAAGGGCTCTCTGGGGGCAGCCCCAGGACAGGCTGCTTTTGGGCCTTCTTCCTCATTTATGGATGTACATCTGGTGTTACACAGGGGGCTTCCCCCACCACCAACGGCTGCAGTTACTGAATCGGGGTGATCTGTGGCTCTTTCTGCCTGTTTCTCATTGGGTGGTTGGAGTCCTGGGTCAGGGTCAGAACAGTGTCTCTGGAGGAGCTCAGTGAGCTGTGGGAGTGTTTGTGTAAGGGCAGAGCAGCCCCTGGGACTTGGAGATGGGTCTGTGGGGAAGGCCGTGCCTCTTTGCACTGCTCAAGTGGCAGAAGTTGGGCAGTTTCAGCATTAGGTGTGGAGGAGGTTTCTGGGTGTTAAGTGAAGCATGGTGAGGGGGTAGAGCAGCCTCTGTCTTGGGGTGCACAGTGGGGAAAGCTCTCTCCAAATTAGTGCTAGCCCAGACTTTGATGGTAAAGCCAGGTGGGAAGCAGTGGCTCTGTTCTCCCTGAGGTCTCTCCTTTCCAGCCCAGTGCTGGAGTCCCAGTACTGCCTACAGGCAGCTGCCACCACTCAGCAGCAGGATCTCTGCTCTCCCCGTGCCGATCTGCTCTGCACTGGGGAAGGTGAAAGGTTTCCCAGGGTGGAATTTCCTGCGAGGCAGTTGCACAGCCGCTTCCCCTCTGACCTTACACCCCGATGTGCCTTAGTCATGATGGCATGCAAATACGAGGCAGCGGGGTGGGGGCTGGAGTGAGCTGCTGGGAAAAGGAAGTGACCTCAGCTGGGGTTTAAATATAGAGCCCAGGCTCAGCTGCTGCTGGGCCTGCTATTTGTAATCCTGGAGGAGCACTCGGCAGCAGAGGGCATCTCTTCTGCAGTCCGGGCTGGCAAAGGGCAGTGGGGGGGGTCAAGGTGTTGGGGCAACCAGTCTGGCTTCTGCCTCCTCCCCACATTTCTGTCAATTGCCTCTCCTCAGGTGTGCTGGTGTACATGCATGTGTGTGCTTGGTTGCACAGACCTGTGGTTTGCAGACCTGCAGATGCTCCAACCTCTTCTTTTTGTGCAGGTGTGTCCTTTGTACGTTGCATTTAGTGCCAGGACTGGGGACAGGAAAGGAGTGGAACTCTTCTGCAGCTCTCTGCCCTGGGGCTCTTCAAAAGCATTGAAGTGTTCAACAGGCATCTCCATACTGCATTTATCTCAGGAAGTGGAGAAAGCATCTGCTGGAGGGACACGGTGTGTGGCTCTGCTCCCCAGCACAACCCTCTGCACCCTGCGGAGGCCCCGGTGTGAGGGCTGGGGTGCTGAGGAAGGCTCGGGTCCCAGGGTACACGTTGTGCCCCAGCCTGTGCCTCTGTGCTGGAGGGAGGTGCAGGGAGTTGGGCCGTGCTCAGCCCTGGCCAGGCTCGCATGCCCGGGGTGACAATGACACCTAGTGGCCTCAGGCCTAGAGGTGGGGCTCCAATGTGACCCCTGGGAAAATCTCCTGGTGCCTCTGGACCAGCCATGGGTAACAGACCCTGTGGTGCTCAGGAACCCTCGTGTCTCTGCCATGGTTACACTGGGCAAGGAAGGGGCCCGGTGTGATGGGTCCTGGCCTGCTGATGATGGCTAGTCTGTCACAGAGCCCTGCAAAGAGACTGTCTGCTAAAAGGAATAGCAGAAACTTGTGCTAAAGCTCAGAAGCTTCTCGTGAAGCTCTGGCATTGCTGGGTTCCAGTCCTGCACACTGTTTTCTCATGGACTTAAAGGATCCTAAAGCAGTTACTGAACCCTAGATGCAGCTGAAAGGCTCTCCTCATAGGCTCAGCTGTTTACCTGACACCTGTGACCCTTGGCAAGACTTGTCTTCCTTGTGATTCTTATGGGAAATTTGGGGTTTCAAGGTCTCAGCTGCAAGCCCTGCTGCTCAGGAGAGCTGGTGTAGAAGAGGGCACTGTGAGGCATGGTTCACCAGGTAGGCTTTTTAGCACTACTCATCCAATCCCAGTAACTCCAGTGCATACAGTGGGAATGGCTCGAGAAGGTCTCTTCATCCCGTGCAACAACTGTCTGGGGAGGTCTGTGCTATGGCCTTAATGTTGCATCCTGTGGTGATAGCTGCCAGAAGGATTTTCACGAGGAAACTGCTCCCTTCACAATACAGATGAGCTTGTCTTCATGCATCCCAGCACAGCCAAAGGCTGTGTGGGGGTGTCCAGCTGTCACAGCAGCCCATGTTCCTGGTCAGATTTCACATACTGCAGGATGAGATCCTGCATCGGAGGAATTTGAAGCTCCCTGAGCAGCAGCATTACCTTTGGAAGAGATTTCTGGCTTTGCTCCCTGATCTACTAGATGGTGTTCCCTGACCAGAGGCTGCTGAGCTGCAGCGTGCAGGTGGTTGTGCTGCCCCTGCATATCCCTCACTGACCTGTCCCCGGCATGAGCTGGGATATTAAATAATTCCTCATTATGATCCCAATAGAACCCACATGTAACTGTCAAGTAATGTCTGGCACATGCAGGGTTTCTGAAGGGAACGTGCCAGTTGGACTGGGAAGCTAGAAGGATCTGCAAATTTGGTGCTAGACCGGGAGACTCCCTGAGCACAGGACAGGAAGCCAGGCTCTGGCTGGGGCTTCTTGTAGAAGCCTCCCATACACCTGGTGAGGATATCACCTTATCTGCTATTTAAGAGGGCATGAGAAGGGTCCAAGAAATTAATAGAAGTGAAAATGGCCTTCTCCAAGCTATGATGATGACATAAGATAATTTCATGACATATTGAAAACAAATGATGCTTGTCAGCCGAGCCTTACCCGGTGGAACCCAGCCTTCCAATATCTGCCAATCTGGCCTGGACAGTCTGGTGGAGAGGGGTTGGGTGACTTTCTGAGTGTTGCGTCACCCTGTGGCGACCTATGTTGGGTGTTGGTGAGCCAGGCACGTTGGGTTGTTGGGCACGTCAGCACAGCTCAGGAGGTCTGGGTTCTGGTCTCTGCTGTGTATGCATAACCTAGGAGTCATCTGGGTTTCGCAACAGTTCTTCCCAGCATCTGATAGGGAGGGAGATGTGGCGAAGCACCTTCTGTTTTGAGTCTGTTTTCCTGGCTTCCTCTCTCAGCCTTCCTTCCAAGAAGGATAGCGCAGCAGCAATGCCAGCCAGCCCCCAGCTGCGGGGCTGGCAGCAGGTGTGGGCTCCACGTTCTTTGCGGCAGCGTTGGGAATCCGTGTTATCATCCTTTGGAGGGAGCGTCCTTCAGAGGGAGCAGGAGCATGATTCACCAGAAAATCCTCTGGGAACTCAGTGGGGTTTCAGGTTTCTTGGAGTATCAGCTAGCAATTCCCGGATTGTGAATATGTCAGCCCGGTCTCTCCTGCCGGGAGCTTCCTCCTGCTCTCCCTCTGCTGCTGTTCAGACGGTACTGGAGGAGACTTACTGAAAGCAGTTTTTGTTGTTTTGTATCGCGATTATTTGTCTGCCAAGGTCCCAGTCTTTGATTCAAAGCTGTGCCTTTTCAGATGTACCAGGCGCAAACACTGGCATTTAGATGGAGCTCTTCATTCAACAGATATTTATCGTGCTGTGTAAGTCTCCTTCCCTCCATGAAATGGGCTGGGTTGTCGCCCCATGTAATGATGGGGGCATCGAGGCACCGAGAAACAGGACGTCTTGCTCAGGGTCGTGAGTGGAATCAATGGCAGCAGCCAGGAGCAGAAGCCAGGAGTCTCATCTCCTTGCTTTAACCACTGGGAATTAAGTTTGCTATTGTCTATAAAACTACTGGGCTGAAGTGGGTGTGTTGCTGAATTGCAGAGGGAGACAGATTTCTGTGCAATCTTCTTTTTGTCATGTTCTTTCCAAGATGTTTTGGATCGTTTGTCTCCTGGTGTCAGTGTATCTACTACTTTCTAATTAATTATCTTCTCTGGTCCAGATGTGTGGTACTGCCTGCTGAAATCTAGTTTGAATCTCGGGGTGTGTGGAAGGAGTTTACAGCAATCAAGAAGCCTATTGTCATGCTGCATCCAGATGAGATGCTGGGGTGGATCCCCACTATACATCTGCAACAGAATCCAACTGTTGCTACTCCCAAAAGGAAAGCAGAATCCACAGGCTTCTGGCATTTGTCCCGTTAGGAATTGTGAGGGGAGTGTGGTCTCTGAGTGGTGACTAAAAGAGCAGGGATTTCCAAGGTTAAGCAAGGGCCCTCCTCAGCCCAGAGTGGCTTTCCATCCTGCCTCAGGCAAGGCTTTGAATGTCTTCCCTGAAGCACCACCCTTGTCCAAAATGAGGGAAGAAGATAGATGCCCCGAAAATGTCACGTTCTGGAGGGACCTCATAGCCAGTGAGGCTCATCTGTGCTGCCGGCAGCTGCCAGGTCATTTGGGATCAAGGTGCGTGTTCTCTGCAGTGTCATGAGAGCCAGAGGGGACGGGGTGCATCTCTGAACTCTGCAGGCGAGGGCTGTGCAGGGTCCCTGCCTGGGGTGTCCACGTGCCCGTGCTGTGCTGTACTCGAGTTGTGCTGCAGCGCTGCTGAGCATTCACGGGTTTGGTGAAGCGCTTTGGGATCTTTTTCAGACACGATATCGTGCCCGTGCAGATGTGCCATAGGCAGGTCTGGATTTCCCAGCCTGCTGTTGATAAGGAAACACCTCCTCAGCGGGTGCAGCCCCGTGGTGTCGGTGGGTTCGTGACCCCCAGGATTGCGGTGCAGCGTGTTGCAGGGATGGGGGGCTCTGGGCCACCAGCAGCGGGAGCTGCTGCGGGGCTTGTTCCCTGGAATGGTGCCTGGAAGCAGCCTCTTCCAGCGGGGCTGGAGGCTCCCTGCGGCTGGGCAGCCAGCGGCTGCAGGCAGCATGTGCTTAATGCTGCGGCTGGTGCCATATGGACCTTCTCCTCCTCCCCGCTTGCCCTCTCCTGTCTCCTTCCCCGGCTCCCCTCCCCCTGCGAGCGGTTTGACAGAGCAATTGGGCAGGCACTGGGACGGCAGCTCTGACATAAATCTCTCCTGGTGTGGAATGAGGGGTATAAATATCCAGAGAGTGATGTGATCTTTCCAGCTGCTATTAATAGGTCCCTGGAGAACAAGAGCGAGCAAGCGAGACTGGCTGACACTTAAAGGGCTAGCAACTCCCTTATGTGCTGTGAAAATTAATCAGTGCTATGGCTCACCATCTTCCTCCAGGCTAGAGCAGAGCCCTCGCTGAGGTGCGCGGGGAGGAGGCGGAGAAGAAGGAGGAGGAGGAGGAGGAGGAGGAGGAGGGGAGGACTAACAACTCGGTAGTTAAGAAGCGGCGATAAGCCAAGCTGTGTTCCAAGGATCCCACTAACTAAGGAGGAATGCCTGGGCGGGCCATGCCACAGCCCTGTTTGCACAACGTGCCAGCAGCCCCCGGCTCAGCTCGCAGGGAGGCAGGTGCTAAGAAGACCCTTTTTCAGGCAGAGAACTCGCTGGCAGTGGATGGCAAGCTGCAGCCTGCTCCCTGGTGATCGCAGTCTTTCGGGGATTACGGGTCTGCCAAGTGTGCTTCGCTCTGTGCTTGCATTGCAAGGGTGCGGTGGTTTGCCCTGGCAGAACGCACTTGGCTTTTGCCTGGGGTGTCTCCAGGCTTGCCTTTGGCAAGCCAGGAGCAGCGTGCTGAGCTCTCGTGGCGCTATTTAGAGATGTGGGGTTTGGTCTGGAGCCGGTGCTTCCTGTCCCTGGGTGGCAGAAGAAATCTGTGCGCAGCATCTGGACTGTGGGTCCAGATGGGAGGAGCAGACCATGGGCCCTGTAACCCCCTCCCTCCGCGTGCTGGGAAATTTCTCTGTCTGTGCACAGGAAAGGTTCTTGAGTTCAATGTGGGGGTGTCATGCAAAGCATATACAGCAGATGTGAGCAAGCATAGAGCAATACATCAGCTTCCATGAACATGTGGTTTACTCTCCTTCCCTCCTGCTTCTCAAGAAGTAAAAAAGACTGTGATGGGTTTAGGATTAGGGTGCAGTTACCAGGGTTTTGTGTTGAACCAGGGGTTGGTAGTCATCTTCCAGAATACACAATGTGATGTGGAGCCACATCCCAGTTACCTCTAGTGCCTGTGCAGAGCTCCAAGAGGAACATTCCTAGTGTGAGCCTCAGGAGACTCTGCCAAGGCAGCTAGATCATGCAAGGATGGCTGCTGCAGCATTGCTTAGATGCATGCACGTCCCCCAGACCAGAAGCTCTGGGCTCTTGCTCTAACCACCTCTTTTCTGCCAGGCTCTGCTTCAGCCTGCAGGGCTATTCAGAAAGCTGGACTGGGTGTGGAGCTGGAGATCCTCACCCTGCTATCCCAGCAGCCAGTGGCATGTTGCATCATCCTGATGGGCTGGAAGTTCCCGCTAAAGTGGATGCTCCCTCACCCAGGGCCTTAGAGAAGGAGCTGAAATGGTCCCTCAGGTCCCTGGGAGAGAGACGTCTTGTCTGGAGAGTGCTTGCACTCCCTGGCTGTGCCCTTGCCTTGCAGCCTCCCTCTAAGTTTCTTCAGCTTCCTTCATCCCTTTTCCCATCCCAGTTTTCTCTTTATAGGCTTATGTCAAGGCCATTTTCTGTCTGTTCAGTTGTGTCCTGTGTGTTTTCCATGGCAGAGGAAATTTATTTACCAGCAGAAGGGATCCCTGAAACCAGTATGGTACTAGATTTCTGTTCAGGGTGACAAAGTTGTCTGGGCTCTGGGAACCATCTGCAAAATAGGTCTGAGGATTGTTCCGCTTACCAAAGGGCCATGCCCCCAGCAGCTGTACCTGTGTGAGGGGCACCGTGCTGACTCACTGCGTTTTTCTCTTGCAGGTTTCTGACCAAAGGGCCTGGGAGCCTCCTCCACTGACGCTGTGGGAAGCTTTAGCCAAGCCAATGCACCCTGACAACAAACTGCCCAGCCATGGCAAGGCAGGCAGCAGCGGTGCCCTGGCCCAGCACCACAACGTGAGCCAAGCACCCACCTGTAACCTGGGCTCAAAGGGTGTGGGGGCAGGCAGCCATGGCAGCAAGGCCACTCAGATCTCCCCTGGCAACTCTGGACTGAAAAACAGCCAGAACACTGTTCCAAACTTCAGCTCCTTGAAGGGCAAGGTGAAACGAGAGCGAAGCATCTCAGTGGACTCTGGAGAACAGCGAGAAGCCAGCACCCCATCACAGGACACAGAATCAAAAGGTAATGGTCTCCTAAACCTTGCCTCAGCGTGTTGCTCCAAGCATCCTAGCAGGACCTGGAATGGGAACTGCTGTAAGCATCTTGGGTTTTTGTGCTGTATCTCGTGTCCAGGGTTGTCCTAACTGTCTGTGCAACTTTGGACCCAAAACTGAAGATGTGACAAGCAATGATGCAGAGTGGCTGTGCATTCATTGGCTTTGCATTTCATTCTGTAAACTGTTTGTTACACCCAGAGCACACCATAGCATTCTATACTCAGGTTTTAATTGCTAAATCACAGACCCTTTACATTTATGGTTAATGCCCAAAGCTCTCCGGTTTGGAGCAGCAGGTGGACATGTCCTGTGTTTGTAGACTCTTTTTAGGCAGTAAGAAATTCACTCTGAACCTCTGGCTCTCACAGAGGAGTCCTGCTAGATCTGGCTGCAAAGACAAGGAGCCCAGACTGAGCAGATGCTTGAGGTTCTTAAGAAACCCTGGGCAGATGTTGGTGTTAAGGCTTCTTGCCCAGTGCATCCCTGTTGGGTCAGTACTGCCAGCTTGCAGCACACAGCTGGGCAGGACCCCACCTTTCCCAGCCCCTGCCATGTGTTCTCAGCACCTCTGACGGCTCTGTGCAGGTGAGGTGGCTCCCCGTAGCAAGCGACGGTGTGTGCTGGAAAGGAAGCAGCCATACAGCGGGGATGAGTGGTGCTCTGGGCCGGACAGCGAGGAGGACGACAAGCCCATCAGCAGTGCACACAGTGAGTAACTGTCCCCTTACCTTGCCAGCTCACAAGCTTGAATAAATGTAGGTCCTTCCTGCAGCTCAGCAGGGCTGATGACACTGGCATCTCTAGCTGAGTGTGTGGTGAGAGGGGCCCATGGCAGTTGAGGGCTGTGCTATGAGAACGTTTGCCATGCAGTGAGGTATGGGAGTTGTTTTGTGGAGATGCTACTGAGCTGCTGGAAGGTATTGAGGTTGAATGCCACTGCTCTACATGGCTCTGACCACACTACCAGCAGAATCACCATCTTAAAATGTGCCTGGCTTAGCTGTGTTCAGGCGTGCCCCCCTGGTTGTAGTGGCAGCCAGACTGCGACATGCACTGCCCTTGTTTCAGCAGCCAAGTCTGTGCCAGGGCATCCACCCGGTGCCTCACAGACGTGTTGTAAAGGCAGTTGAGTCTAAAGAGGCTCTTGGGGTTTTGGCAGTGGGTCAGGCAGGGCTGAACTGGCCAATTGCAGTTTGAGGTAAGAAACAGTAGGTCTTCCCTGTTTTCCAAAAGCATCCATGTTCTTTGATGTTTTGTGTCTGCAATTGAGTTTACTTTCAAACTGCAGCAGGGAGAATATCTGAGAGATGGGGCAAGGTCCTGTAAGGGCCTAAGGAGATGCCCAGGTCCTCTGATGGAGGAACATGGATGTGTTGAAAAGCAAGGAGAAGGTGGCCTCTGTGCTTCCAGCACACTGTCACCATCCTCTCCAGGATGCTCCTTTGTGGTTCTCAGCACAGTCCACAGCCCAGATGGGAAGGGATAGTTCAGTTCAGTCCCAGCCTGCTCCCAGGTCTGCCCGTGGGGCTAGCAACGGGGCAGCGCCCGAGTCCCTGCACCGGGTTCCCAGCGACATCTCCCGTGCAGATGCCGCGATGGCAGGGTCGGGCTGCGGGAGGGGAGCAGGGAGCGAGAGGAAGGCAGGGCATGGCCCTGGTAATTGCGGTGCTCATTAATATTAATTGCGGTTGCACGGCTTGGGCGCTGCCCTCTGGCGGCCGCCCTCCCGCGCTCTCTGTCCCTCAGGCTGTCATGTAGCCGCGGATCCTGCGATGTCCTCGGCCCCACAACTCGGCCCAGGGTCTACCCCGCTGCCCAGCCTGAACGACAGCAGCGCCTCTGCCTTGCCCCATGGTGCCGCGTCCGGCCTGCGGTCAGAGGCTGCGGGAGGCGGAGGCAGTGGAACAGGAAAGCAGCCGTCACAGTTCGTTTATGTCTTCACAACGCACCTTGCTAACACGTAAGCAGGAAACCCCGTCCCTTCCCTGCTGGTGTCGGCCAGCCTTGTCACACCTGCCTGATGCATGTGGCGCTGCAGTGACCTGTGTCTCTCTGGCTGCACAGAGTGAGAACCCCGAGGGGTTCGTGAGGTTTGCTGGCAGCCACTGTGGGTGGACAAACTTGGACTTAAATGCCCATTTTTTCCTGGTGCTTCGCTCTGCTGTAGAACACATCCAGTCAGCATCCAACAAATGATTTACCTGAAGCAGTGCAGGCTGCTGAGCTGAAGTACCTAAGTATCTGCGGTGTGGGTGTCCCAAGGAGTGTTGTGCAACACTTAGTGTTCTCCACACAATTCCTCCCTTCTCCCCTGCATTGTCTCAGCCATGAGGTCTTAGCAGTTTAGTTAGTTCAGCTCAGTCTGTTCAGTTTTAGAGCTCTGCTGTACTACAGGTTCAGTGTGGGAGGTCCCAGAATGTCTCTGTGACAGCCACCTTCAGGCATCAGGCACAAGGCAAAGTCTGTCACAGGACACTCCAGGTCAAATAACTGTCAGTTGGAGACCCTCATGGAGCCTGTGCAGGACAGGTGGGAGGACTCATAGTGCATTCCCCCTTCCCAGTCACCTCCAAAGATATCCCTCTTCTGCAAGGCTGAACAGCAGAGGTGGCAGGTGGGGCCTGGGATGAGTAGGATGGCGCCCAGTGCCTGCTCTCAAGTGATTTGTGCTCTCTTTCTCTCCAGAGCTGCAGAGGCTGTCCTGCAGGGCCGAGCTGACTCCATTCTGGCCTACCATCAGCAGAATGTCCCGCGGGCAAAGCTAGACCAGGTATACCAGCTATGAACCAAACTGCTACCCTTCTGTTCTCCCCCAGCCCCTGGCTCAGCTGTGTAGGAAGTGTGCCAGAATGTCCTTTCAGTGAGGTGTGAAGCGGCTTTGCTGTGGAATCTCTTTGGTAAAGTCTCTGCTGTTGTCAGCTGTGAAGAGTTTTGGGGGGGGGGGCAAGGTGTGTGGCCTTGCAGCCATGTGGGCAGAGTACCTGTTTGTGCACTGCCAGGGCATGTAGCAGGGCCTGCGTCTGTCCTGCAAGGAATGATGGTCAACTGTCATGAAGCATCTTTTTGAAACAGAGGGGTCTCCTGCAGGGTGCAGGGAAGAATACCTCTCTAGGGAATTTTTTCTCAAGTTTCTTCCCCTTTTCTCTACTAGGCACCTCCTCCTAAAGTGCTGGGGGTTGCTGAGCCACTTCCGATTAACCCTCCTGCTGCCAACACTCCACAGTCCCAGCCACCAGCCCCTCAAGCCAGTCAGCCACAGCCACAGCCTCCCCCACCACAGCCTCCACCCCCTCCAGCTCAGACCATCAATCAAACACCTTTGCCTGCGCCTCAGGAAGGGACAAGTGAAGATGTCCGGAGGGATCTGACTCCTAACTCTTTGGGGAACAACAGCAGCAGCAACCAGCCTGGAAGTAACCACCCAAGTACGCCCACCGCATCTGC
Organism: Pitta sordida; assembly: GCA_013390025.1. Lineage (NCBI taxonomy): Eukaryota > Metazoa > Chordata > Aves > Passeriformes > Pittidae > Pitta > Pitta sordida. Next base: position 54,982 of record WEKX01028479.1, on the reverse strand, counting down.
CAGCACCATGCAGCCTGGGCAGGTGGACTCCTCTGCCACAGCCAGCTCCAGCCTCCTTGGAGAGGGTCCGGGCCCAGGGATGCCAGGGCAGGCAGGGCTGGGCCCCAGGAATGCCATGAACTCGGAAGGGCTCTCGAAGGAGCAGCTGGAGCACCGAGAGCGCTCTCTGCAGACCCTGCGGGACATTGAGCGCCTGCTGCTGCGCAGCGGGGAGGCCGAGCCCTTCCTCAAGTCCGGCCAAAACGCGAGTGAGGGTGGCACTGCCCCTCAGCCACAGGCTGCCCCTGCCCAGCCCCCTGCACCCCCTGCCAGCATGAAGAAGTATGAAGAGCCTCTGCAGTCCATGATCTCCCAGACCCAGAGCCTTGGTGGGCCTGGCCTGGAGCACGAGGTGGCCCACCACCCTGGAGCTGACATGGGGCAGCAGATGAACATGATGATGCAGCGGCTAAACCAGGACAGCCTGACACCAGAACAAGTGGCCTGGAGGAAGTTGCAGGAAGAGTACTATGAGGAAAAGCGGCGGAAAGAGGAGCAGATCAGCATCCATGGCAGGCCCATGCAGGAGATCATGATCCCACAGTCAATGGGGAGCATGATGATGCGTGGGCCCCCACCACCCTACCACAGCAAACCTGGAGAGCAGTGGCCACCAGGGATGGGCAGCCAGCTGCGGGGACCCATAGACGTGCAGGACCCTATGCAGCTGCGGGGAGGGCCACCCTTCCCTGGGCCACGGTTCCCTGGGAATCAAATGCAGAGAGTCTCTGGCTTTGGTGGGATGCAGAACATGCCGTTGGATGCTCTTGGGTCCATGAATGCCATGCAGAGGCCAGTCAGGCCTGGCATGGGATGGAGTGATGACATGTCTCCTATAGGAGGCCCCGGGAACTTTCCACAAGGCACCTTGCCCTACCCTTCAGGGCAAGGGGATGCAGAAAGGTTTATGAATCCCCGTGCCCGGGAGGAGATCCTGCGGCATCAGCTCATGGAAAAACGGCCAGTGGCAATGCAGAGGCCCATGGGGATATCCAGCAACTCCATGGGCCAGGGCATGGAAATGGAGAGGATGATGCAGGCTCACAGGCAGATGGATCCATCCATGTTTGCTGGGCAGATAACAGGGGAGGGCCTGAGCAGTGCCCCCATGGGAATGGATTTTGCAGGCACTCGGGGAATGCTGAGCCCCCCTATGAGTCAGTCGGGCCTTCGGGAAATGGACACACCCATGGGCCCTGGCAACCTCAACATGAACATGAATGTCAACATGAACATGAACATGAACCTCAATGTCCAGATGACCCCCCAGCAGCAGATGATGATGTCTCAGAAGATGAGGGGCCCAGAAATGATGGCCCACCAGAGCATGAGCCCTGAGGAACTGGCCAGGGCGAGGGCTCAGAATGGCAATGGCAGTGCAATGCTAACAGGACCCCAGAAAATGATGATTCCCTCTCAGTTCCCCAGCCAAGGGCAGCAAGGCTTCTCAAGCGGACAGGGGCCTTACCCCAACATGCCCCAGGAGATGGGCAGTGGTTCGGACATGTTCAGCCCTGAGCAGGGCACCATGCCTGTTGGGAGCATCAGTGGCACCACCAGGCTCAGCCACATCCCTCTGCCTGCTGCCTCCAATCCCACTCCTGCACCAGGGGGAAACCTGGCCAACATGCATCCAGCACCTTCCCGAGGGCTGGGCCGCCGGCCCTCTGACCTCACCATCAACATCAGCCAGATGAATTCCCCCAGCATGGGTCACCTCAAGTCTCCCACCCTTAGCCAGGTACACTCACCACTGGTCACCTCCCCATCTGCCAACCTCAAGTCCCCACAGACGCCCTCACAGATGGTCAGCATGCCACCTTCAAACCAGTCTGGGCCCCTCAAGTCCCCCCAGGTGATGAGCTCCTCTCTCAACATCCGGTCTCCAACTGGCTCACCAAGCCGCCTGAAGTCCCCTTCTATGGCTGTTCCTTCCCCTGGCTGGGTGCCATCTCCCAAAGCCACCATGCCCAGCCCAGGAGTCAACCAGAGCAAGCAAACTGTCAGCATGAACTCTTCTGCTTCCATGGGAGCACTGGATCAGGGTATGCCGGGTGTCTTGTGTGCATGTCTGTGCTTGGTGGGTGTGTGGACAGTGTTTCTCTCCAGCCTGTGAGCTCTCACAAAAGTGGGAAGATACACATGCCTGTGCGTGGCCTTGCATCTCACAGAGCAAGTATTTTATCCCAGGAGTCCAAACAGGGCCTTTTCAGGTGAGAGGGCGAGTAGAGCAGCTTCTACTGCAAGCCTGGCTTATTCTCTGTGATACAGGCAGAAAAACTGTCTCTGTGCTGGGCAGTCAGGAACAGGTTGAAGTGGAAGTCTCACTACCCTGGAGCAGCGTCTCTGCGTGAGCCTTTGCAGAGTTGAGAGTGCTGGGCGTCCTCTAGTCACTGCCATCAGAAAGAGGGGACAGGGTTACTCTCTGATGGTAGCAAGCCACAGTGTGTGGACAGTAAGACTAAGCTGGTCTCTCTCTTGCTTGCAGGTTCTCTGTCTTCTGGGCCTCGGAGCAGCTCTTCTGCACCAGCCAGTAACACCTCTAGCACCATGAATCCCAACATGCCTTTTACTTCCTCTCCAGATCCATCCCCCTCCCAGAACCCACTCTCCCTGATGATGTCCCAGATGTCCAAGTATGCCATGCCCAGCTCCACACCACTTTACCACAATGCCATCAAAACCATCGCCACCTCTGACGACGAGCTGCTGCCGGACAGGCCTATGCTGCCACCTGGAAGTATGTCAGGTACATTCTTCTGGAGCTGGCCTCTCGAGGGGTCACACTGTCTCATGGCTGCCAGTGCACCTGAGGCAGCGGGTGGAGGAGGGACTAGAAACTCTTGTTTTCCCCTTGACTGCCATGTCACGTAGCTGAAATTCATGTGGATGTGTTGACTCTGAATTTTCATGGCTCCTGGAGTTTTCTCAGGCTCAGGTCTTGCAGGCCTTCTGCTTAGAGCCCTTGTGTTCTGTGCAGTGGGACAGGCATTCTCCAAACAGGGCTTGAGAGTCTGGGGTTTTAAGTGGAGCCCAGGTGCCAGCAGAGGCAAGGCTGTGTTGTAGGTAGCATAGTTGTGATTTCAGTAGGCCAGATATGCTCCACTGGCTGGTGGCACTGGGGAGGACTGCTAGGCAAATTAATGTTTTTTGACACTTGGTGGCCAGCCCAAAGGGGAATTCCAGCATGCTCTACCTCTTGATTTAGGGGTTTAAAGCTGTCTGAGAAACATTTTTGGCAGTTTTCAAAATGAAAAATCAACTTTTTGACTCTTTCACTGCTGAGCAGTCACTTAGGTTGACCGCAGGCATGCAAATGCCTCGGCTGCCCCCACAGGCTCTGCCGTTCCGAAGGGCACGGGCCTCCTGCCCAAATACCACCTGTATTGGGCTGCCCACTCTTCTGCTTTTTACCTCCTCACTGCTAAAGGTTGTGTGGCCACTGGAGCTTGCTGGGTGGTGAACCCTGTGGCAAGTCGTGGTGAAGGGCCACTCCTCGGTGCCTTCCAGGTGGCTGAGAGCCCTGCTGAGATCGTGATGTAAGTAAGGGCTGCCCCAACACACCAGGCCAGACAGGGATGTGAGAAACTTCAAATCCAGCATGCGACTGAATAAATCTGGAAGAGCTCTCTGGTGCTCATGGACTTGGGGAGCTGGAGTCTGGGGTGCTTCTTCCTGATATTGGTGCTTTGCAAGCCAATCTTGAACCTGCTTACTGAGCATCATACTCAGTGCTCAGGGAATTATGAGCAGGAGTGCTTGACAGGCTTTCAGGATGTGGATTTTGTAACCCTGAGAGATCTGTGGGGAGGATTAACTCTTTTCTCTTTTTTTTCTGTCCTTAGGTGTGACAGGGAATCAGCCAAATCAACTGCACTTGAACTCAGTGGGACCTGGATCCTCTCAGAGCCCCATGGGAATGAACCTGCCTGGTCAGCAGCCCCTGTCTCACGAACCACCCCCAACCTCCATGATGTCCTCCCCAAACCCTCTGGGCTCCAACATTCCTATGCACCCGAGTGGGCCAGGGGCGGGCGTGCCCCCCCAGAACCCCCTGATGCTGCCCCCGGGTCCCCAGGACTCGTTGAACCAGCAGTGTGGCCCCGTGCCCAACAGTTCACAGATGATTCCTTCCAACCAGCTCGTGTTCCCCCGCATTCAGCAGCCCCACAATGCCATGCCATCTCCTGCTGGAGGCATGCCCATGGCTCCTGGCGCAGGAGGTGGCCCTGGGATGCAGCAGCATTACCCCCCAGGGATGCCCTTGCCACCCGAGGACCTTCCTTCCCAGCAGCCTGGCCAGATGCCCCCTCAGCAGCACATGATGGGCAAGAACATCCCTCCGCGGATCGGCGAGCCCTACCCGCCCGTGCTTCCTGGGGTGGCTTCGGTGCTGAACGACCCTGAGCTCAGCGAGGTCATTCGCCCCACACCCACAGGGATCCCTGAGTTTGATCTGTCCAGGATCATCCCTTCAGAGAAGCCAAGCAGCACCTTGCAGTATTTCCCCAAGAGTGACAGCCAGGCGCCCAAATCTCAGCCTTCCAACCTCCACCTCATGAACCTGCAGAACATGATGGCTGAGCAGCCCCCGGTGCGGCCAGGTATGAATGCCCCCAGCCTCCCCGGGCAGCAGGGCGTGCAGAGGGGACTCAGCATGCCCATGTGCCACCCTGGACAAGTGCCCATGCTGGGCAGGACAGGCATACCACCCCAGCAAGGCATCATGGGCAACAGCATGCACCAGGGCATGATGTCTCCACAGCAGAGCCTGATGGCCCAGCAGAATTTCATGCTGATGCAGGCCAAGCAGAGGAGCATGTCTGTGTCGGGGGAGATGTATGCCCAGACAGGACATATGATGTCACCTCAGGGCTCTCTGATGGGCCCCCCTCCGCAGCAGAACCTGATGGTTACGCACCAGATGAGGCAGAGGAGTGTCTCCCTGGACAGCCAGATGAGTTACATCCCCGGGCCTGGGAACATGGCGAACTTGCCTTTCTAACCCTGGCTGACACTCAGGGCTGGGGAGGGGACTGGGCTGCCTGTACAAACGTTTTTAAACCTTTCTGCAGGGGAGGGTTGGGGGCCAATGCCAGTGGAGGACACCACATGGGATGCTTTTCATATCGGATTCGCCTCTACACAGAAAACCAGATGTGCAGTAAATTTGATGTGAATTGGGTTTCTTTTTCCTTTCTTTTTTGGGGAAGGGGAGGGTGGAGGGACTGGGAGTGGGACTGTTACTTTGAACCCCGGGTGGTGACCAGGGACATCCAGACCCTGTGGCAGTTTGTAAAGTTTTCACTTACGGTTTTCCTCCGTCAAGTGTTTTTCTTTCCCTTTTTTCCCTTTCTTTTTTCTTTTTGTTTTTTTTTTCCCTTCCTTTTTAAGCAACCAAAATGTGCAAGAGGGGTTTTTGGAACTAGCTGTAAATAGGTCGCTGGGAAAGGCAAAACTTGTGCTGGTTTTTAATTGTTCTGTATTTCTGTGTTTTAATAGAAGCCTCAAAACATGTTTTAAAAAACAGAAACAAAAAACATGCTAAAGGCAACAGTGTACAAGGATTGAAGGTTCTGGTTGGAGGGGGAGGGAGGAGGATCCCCAGGGTGCACAGGGTGTTGAGTGACTCTGTCAGACCTGTGTTGTTCACGCATCTGGATGGTTTGCATGTGTGGGGGGACGAGGAGTGTAGTGTCATGCAGGTTTCAGGCCCCTGTGGATGCTGTGCCAAGTACACAAACACAACCATTGATGAAGAGCCATGGTCCCAGTGAAATGCTGCTGGAGCAGTGCTCATCCAGCAGGGCAGAGGCCACAGCTTCATGGCATGCAGCTGTTGCTGCTCTGTGGTCAGGATGGGGAGGATGCTGGCCCTTCAGCTGTAAAAGTGGAGAGGATCTGGGCTTGGCAGATGATAACATGCTGGACCCAAAGGACTTGGCCAGCCCTGTCACCACTATTCCCTTCTCTTGCCTTCATGCTGTGTTCCTGTGGGCAGGATGTTCTAGTGTGTAAAGGCTCCCAGGTGAGTGAGGTGTTGCATTCTGGTGCTTCCAGGAGAGGCTCACTAGGAACCCTGCTCTTCTGCAGCCTTCCTACACCAGTCCATGACTCATCCATCGCCCTCCACCACTGTCCCATCCCCCCTCTGCCACTGAATGCTGTCCCAGGTCTTCCTTATTCTTGTTGCTCCTTCTTCAGAGTTTCACAGGCAGTCTCTGCTCCATCTCGTCCTGAGCTACCAGCAGCAGCCCTGCCCTACAGCACGGGAGAGGTCCAGCTGTTGAAGAGCACCTGTCCCTGTATGCAATACTCCACCTCAGTGTAAGTCTTGTTCCATCCTGTGCTTCAGACAGCAGCAGCTGAAGTTGCACTGCAGTCCCTCTTCCTAAGCTGGCAGAAACGTGACATTTGGTTTTTCTGGATCCATCCTCCCCATCCTGCTCTCCATAAGGTCTTCCTGCACGCAACTCTGATGGTCTTTCCCATGTTTGTTCATGGAGAGGTATGTGGGGTGACGTGTACACACCTCTGCACACACAACAGTGTCTCTGGACCTCTGCAGCAGTGACCTTGGGGCACCCAGCTGCCAGGGGAACAGGATTGTCTCTGCAGAGCTGGACTTAACACACTACCTCTCTTGTGACAGAGCTCACCTTTCCTGACTTGCTACTGCAGGGAGGAGAGGCCTTTGGAAAGGGAGATTGTCAGGTATTGAGTGAACAGCAACATTTTTATCACGTTGCAAGATGTTTGGACAGACTGGTGGGTGCTGAAGCATCAGCCCAGCAGCAGTCTTGACCCAATCTGTGAGAAGATGGTGTCACAAAGACCAGTTAGGAAAACCTTGAAGCTTTGAGGCAGTGCTGGGTAAGAAGCATGGGTCAAGGAAGGATCTTGCTCTGGTCTCCTGCTTTGTGGGGGTTTGTCGTGTACCGTGTGAGCAAGTAGCATTTTCTAAGGTGGTAAAACAGGAACAGTCCCAGGAAGTGCTCATTCCTGCCTTGGCAGTTGTAGCAGGGGAATAATCTTCAGCCCAAGCTTTGGACCTGAAATGTTAGCTGCTTGGATTCTCCATCCTTTTCGTGTGTTTCACACGGGGGGATGTGGCTCAAACAGATGTAGCTCTTTCTAAGCTTGACTTGCCTGAAAGGCTGTGGCTTCTCTTGGCTGCACTTTGGGGTGTTGGCTGCTGGTGGCTTCTTGTAAACATCCAAATACCAATTACGGCCCCAAACCTTGCTCATCACCCATCAGCTAGTCTCAGCTAATTTGAAGCCATAACATTTTCTGTATGGAAGTTTTTTGTTTGCGTGTAGACAGCTGTTGTTTTGGCTTGGTTGAGATCTCCACGTGTTCATACCTTCCCTGTTGTCCCTTTCTCCTAGCCGACCCAGAAGTTGCCTGGGTTTGCCTGGAATTGTCTTCACTCTGTGGGCAGTGTGTTGTCCCTGCAGGGCTCGGGAGGCTGGTGTGGGCCACTCGCAGGGACAGGGCAGTGTGGTGCTATTTCAGCCTGGCGACAGGAGGGACACTTGTCCTTCAGTGACAAAAAAGAAGCAAAGCATTTAGACTCGGCAGCCCTGGATACAAAAGGGAAATCCAATGCTAGGTCAGAGCTGAGAACTCTGGAGCAGCAGTCAGTGCTGTTCTGCCCTGGAGCCAGCCCTGCCCCTATCCCTGCAAAGGCTGGACAAAGGGGAGAAGTGCTGCTAACGCCCCTCTGCTCCGAGCACCACTCCCAGCTGTGTCTGTGAATGTGGCAGGAGTTCCTCTGGAGGCTCAGGGACAGCCAGTCCTTGTTAGACTCGAGCAAGGTTTGCCATCAGCTGGTTGCCTGCTGCCGTGACCTGTGTCTAGTCTCGTGTCTTGTAGTTTATTGCTCAGCTTCTCAGCTTGAGTTCTGTGTACTGATTCCACCTAATCACAGTAGAAGGTTTTCCCACCTTTTAGCCATGACTTGCTGTGTTTTTCCAGCTCCAAAAAAGCGAATGCTGGGAAACTGCATCTTTCAGTACGTCGGATAATCACACACCCAGAATTAGCTTTCACTTTGAGGTAAAGGTGACTGACCTGTTCTCTGTCATCCCATGGAGAAACTTCCCCAGTCATTTTGTACCATTATATAAATATATATATATAAATATAAATATATAAATACAATATGTGAAGACATCTTATTGATTTTTATTTGAAACAATTTTTAGGCTTGTTTTTGGGTATCTGTGCTGCCTGTAATGTATTGACCTGTTTTATAGGTGCCTTTTTATTAAAAAGACAAGTTTCAAAACCTGACCCTATGCCTGTCTTTTTCCATGTGATTTTCCACAGGACTGTAGCAGGGACATAGGGTGCAAGAGATGCTGGGAGGGTTGCGTGGGCATTGGGGGAGCCCCTTTGCAGTGCTCCCAGGCACACGTTCATTCATGCATTCCTGGCTCGTGCTCACACTTGCACGCTCCACTGCCTGCCACGGCCCTGTGATCAGCGTGTGTGTGCAGCAGGATGCTCTGGTGAAACACCCCAGCTCTGCCTCCTGGGAGACTTGGCTGCCCCATGGGAAATGTGGAGCAGTGTGCTGTTGTGGGGGTCTCTGTGTCTTTGGGGTTGTCCCCAGCAGAGACCAGGGGTTTCTCTGGGTTGTCTGCTGGAGCCTTGTTTGCAGAGCACAGTCCAGGGCTGGGCGTGCAGACCATGTGCTGTGAATGGTGGAGACATTACCTTCCTGCATGCCACCTCCTCACTCCCTGCAGGAGCCACCTGGGAGCTCCCCCTGGCTCAGTGACCCTGCCCAGCAGCCCAGGTGGGCAGAATCTACCTGCCTTACTTGGTGGTGGGGGGACAGGGACTGAGCTGAGCTCCACAGGGAGCCTGAAGGTCTGTCTGCCTGAGGGCTGCAGTGTCTGGGCGTGTTTCCAGCAGTGTGAGGGAAGCCTGCTCTGGGCCAAGGTGTGTGACAGCCACACAAACCTTGAGGACACAGCGAGGGTTTCACTGAGTGGAAAGCCCAGCTTCCCCTGTGGTGAAGGAAAGCTCCTCTTGCTTTCTTGTCTCCATTCATTGGCTGCAGGCAGCTGCAGGAGCAGCAATGGCCACTCTTTGGGGAAGGGTCTGCCAGCTCTGGGCCAAACCATTCCCACGCTGGCTGAGCCAAATCCAGATGCAAGGCCAGCTTTGCACTCGGGTTAGCAGCTGCTGTGAAACAGGCAGGAGATGCTGCCCCAGTGGAAGAGGCTCTGTAGTTCAGAGAACTAATGTAGGTTTGGACTGACTGAACACAGCAGGGCCTTTTGAGGCATTGGTGATGGGGAATCTGAGCAAGGGGCTCCTCTGAGCCCCAGGGTCCCCATGCAGTGCTTGTCAGAAAGGTGCCATCTGCCCACTTAGTGCTCTCTAATGTGCTCCCCTTGAGAAGGTGAGGTGACTGCAGACAATTGCACAAGCACTATCTGTGAGAAGGTGGTGTTTTATTCAACTCTTTATTACAGCTCACATCAAAACGTTCTAAAGGTCTGTACATACCGATACTAAAACCTATAGTAACAGTAGATGTGTAATCTCTTCACTCTTTGCGTGCAGGACTTTTTAGTTTGTGATCAAGAATTTTACACTCTTTATTTCTTCAGTAACATTTTCATGTAGAAACAGTTCTCATCAGAACCTGCTGTGGAGGTGTTTACAATGCATCTGCAATGTGTGTGCTCACTGGTACAACTGTGGAGAACATGAGGACAGAGACTAAAGAGAGCTGCTCTTCCTCTGCTGCATGTACGTACTTGAACAACTATGATCACCATTACTTGCAGGTTTCACCTTTGAAGATGCAGTGCTGCAGGAAATGGTGGACTGTCTTATACTTGGTGAGTTTTCTCCTCAAGCCACAATGTCAGAATGAGCTATTGAGATCTCTGACTGAGCCAGACTGAGGTAATGGGACCAAACCCGTTGTTAGTGGGTTGAACTTCAGAAATGAGTACAGCACAAAATTCCTGCTGCACCAGCAGAACTGAAATTGTGCCCACATTGCTTAAAATGTGAGGTGGAAGGTAGAGCAGATTTTAAAGTGTGCTCATGGTGAGGGTCACACTCACGTGATGGTGCATGTGGCTCTCGTGTAGTTCAGGCCACAGCCCTCTTTAGCAACAACAACGTCATGGAGCAGCACTGTGGACCCGCTGCCATGTTATGCTGTGACAAGACCTAGGCAGCAGCAGGCTGCTCAAATCTGCTAAAGGCTTCCCCACACACCAGCTTGTGGTGCAAGAATTAATGAAAGGGAAAGCTGGTGCTCTTGTTTTGAATCAAATTATCATCAAGCTGCCCTGCTCTCAGCAGTTACTGGATACTTGTGGTTTAGGGCAAGATCACCACCCAGGTTTGTTCTCTGTACACCTGGATGCACTTAATATCTGAAAGCCCTGTTGATGCAGGTGGAGGAAAAATATCAGAAAGCATAGTGCAAAGCAAAATGCTGCATTTCCTCTTGCCTTGCTAAAAACAAAGAGAAATTATGCAAACAAGCTCTTTTCCTTTCTCTGGGGCAGTGGATCTCCTTACTCTCAGAACCCACAAATTGCCATACAACGAGCTGAAAAAAAAGTTGCACCTTCAGCCTTACAAAGCTGTGTGGTTTCTGTGCCCCGTGCACAGTCACAAGATAGAAGCCATCTCTTCAGATGGTGTTCTTCCTTAAAGGAAAACTTTTGCATAGTTGGGCATTCAGTTCAGCAGCCACTAACAGGAGATCTTAACAGCAGTAAAAGGGATGCAACAAGTGGGAAAGGATGCAACTGGTGTCAGGAAAGGAGTCTGTGACAATCCAATCTTTCAGGCTGTGGGAGGACCTCCTGGCATGAGCTGTGTCAGGCAGGTGAATGTGTCATGGCTGGCTGGGGAGATGTCACGTAGCAGGAGGACAATGTTGCAGTCAGAGAGTGTCCAGCACCATATGGCCATGCTCGGGGATTCAGCTCTACAGCCCCCATCAGTCCCACCTGCATCGCTCTTTCTAGTTGCTGTGGCCAATGACTCCTGCTGCTCCTTTGGGCACGTCTATACCAAACTGAGCCAGTGACATGGAGATCTGCTCAGCTCTTGTCCTCGGCCCTTGCTCACTGACATGACTCTGCATTTACTCGGCTGCACCTTTTTCCTTGCCCTTAGCACCCCAGTCTCATACCAGGCCTCATGCCCAGGATGCCCACAGTCAGGTTTTTGAAGGAGAGGTGGGAATGTCAGTTCCACTCACTTTGGTTCATCCATCCCCACAAGAGCGACCATTGGACAGCCAGCATTCACCAACAGCTGCCGGGCAGATCTCTACAAGTGTGAGAACTAGGAGGAGTCAGGCAAGGTACTTGGTGGGATTTGGGTGTTTGGTGGCTATTGGACCTGTTTCCTGAGGAACAAACAAAGTGGTGGGGATGCTTGTGAAACCTGTAGCTGAGACCATGGCAAGTATGCCACTGGGAAGGAAAGTCCCAGGCCAGTTCTGCCTTACAGGCAGCCTTTCCCAGCTAGAAGGTGGAGATGGAAGTGGTGTTGTCGGACTCAATCCCACTGCCCTTCCTTGTTACCTCCAGGATCTCCTGCAGGGTCTCCTGGCTTATGCAGCCAAGTTCCTGCAGGATCCGGAAGAAGTCGTTACGGAACTTGACTCCAATGAAGGCGTAGAGGATGGGGTTGAGGCAGCAGTGTGTGAAGCCAATGGCCTCTGTCACCATGATGGCTGTGTCCAGCTGGTCTTCCAGGAGGCAGTTCTTGGTGAAGGCTTCCAGCTTGGTAAGCGTGTTCAGGAAGATGACGATGTGGTACGGGCTCCAGCAGAGCAGGAAGATGCCTGTCACCAGGATGGCCACACGGACAGCTTTCTGCCTCTGCAGACGCTGCGACTGACACAGCGCCCGGACAATGGCCATGTAGCAGTAACACATGACCAGCAGGGGCACAAAGAAGCCCACGGTGTGGTAGAGGAAGCGGGTTGCCAGCCAGGCATTGTTGCCATCGATCCCAACCTCTGGGAAATAGCAAATACTGCGGTTGCTGTCGTCTGTCCAGACTTCCATGAAGATGAGGTCGGGTAAGGTGAGGAGCAGTGAGCAGAGCCAGACAGCCGTGCAGGTGAGGTGGATGGAGCGAGCTCTGCGCTTGCGGTAGGTGTGGATGGCGTAGACGATGGCCAGGTAACGGTCCACTGCGATGCAGCCCAGCAGCATGCTGCTGCAGTAGAAATTGATCTTGTGGACAGCACTGAGTATTTTGCAGAGGAACTTCCCAAATACCCACCCAGCCAAGCTCTCCACCACACTGAATGGGAAGGTGAGCAACAGTGCCAGGTTGGCCAGGGTGAGGTGGAAAAGGAAGCTCTCCGTGGTGGTGCGAGACCGCTTGAACCTCTCCAAAATGACCAGGACCAGGGCATTGCCCACGGTCCCCAACATGAACATCAGCAGATAGATAAGGGGCATGAAAACCTTTCTGAAGGGGTCTCTCTGGTTGCCAACCACAGATGAGGCTGGGTTGAAGCAAAAGTAGCCCTCCAAAGAAGGGGTGGTGTTCTCAGCTTCATAGTATCCACTCAGCTCCACCTGGCTCTGGGGGACAGAGAGAGTCTCATTAATGGAGGGGGGTTTCTGGACACAAGAACCCAGTCTTTCAGCTGCACCCGGCACACATAGAGCAGAATACCCCCATGTCCTGCAGCACATCTACATCAGGAGGAGGTGCTGCCTGTCTGCACTTTGCAGGCCCCTCCAGTGCCAAGAGGTGGAGCAGCATGTGGAGAAAGTTGTCTCCATCTCTAACAGTGAGGGCTGTTCAGGCTCTAAACTTTAGTTAGCATATTTAGGGATGTTCTGGTATCCGGTCTGGGGCACTGTGGTGCCATAGCTACGGGAATGGACACTGGAGAGAGAAATCTGTTCTGTTGGTAAATCTTGCCATTCTGAATTAATTGCAATCAGAGCAGGAAAGGGAACCTGAAAACACCACTTGGACCCCAGGCTGATACCCAGTAAGGAAAGTGCAAGAGCTGCCACAGATGTGATTTGCTCTTGGCCTGCTGTATCCTCTTGCCAGGTGAGCACCCTGTATTGGGCCTGAGGCTGTGAGCAAGTCTTGAGTGCTGGGACGCTGGAGTTGCACTCAGGATGAGCTCCCCAAACAGTGGGAACGCTCCAGCTGCCCTTGGGCACCTTGCAGAAGCAAAGGGCTGGGATGGGCACAAAAAGCAAGCAGTGTAGGAGGCATGTGGCAAGCTGGAAACTCAGTGACAACTGGGAAGAGCTCAGCAGCCATCACCCTGAGGTCCCCCACCCACACCCTCTCTGGAGACCTGCGCTGAGACTTCAGTGTTGACCACAAAGGAAGTCTCTGCTCGCTGCTTTCATACCTTTCACTACCAGCTGCAGCTGTTTGCACCTGCTGCTCCTTCCCTCCTGAGCCAAAGTTCCCGTCTAAAAATACCAGCCTTGCTTTACACAGTTCTAGAGCTGGTCTGGGGGGTTTTTGCTCATCCAATGTGCTACTAAGCCAAATGACTGTGACCAGCCTGGAGCTCTGTGTTGTGCGTGGCTAGGGAAGGGCGGTTTATGTTCCTTCTCTCTCAGGCAGCCATACCAGTACCATCGATGGTGATGTATGGGCAGCCTGGGTGGTTTTCAATGGCTTTGGCTCCTGATCCACTTCCAGCATCACCCTGCATTTGGAGCCAGAGGTGCAGAGGCTGAGTGCCACTATCCGACACCACTTGATTGCTGGCAGGGAGCAGATGGGGAGGGCTCTTACGCTAAAGCCACTTGCTGTGGGCAGGGGAAGTGTGTGCAGAGCTGAGTCTGAGGCGTCCTCTTGTGCATCTCTCAGCAGAGCAACACGTGTGGGTGGGAGCAGACAGAGATGAGTTGGAGTCAAAGAGGATGAAACGTCGCAGTTCAGGCTGAGACATGAAGGGCAAGGACCAGAGCTGCAGGAGATGCGCTCCATGTGACAAGCTGACGCTTCTGGGGACTCTGCTGCCATACCCACTTCTAGGACTTCAATCAGGTGGCTGCCTGATGTGGGATGGGATAAGTCCACAGTGTGTATGCAGAGGGACCTTTGAACAGGTGTCCTGTGAGACAATTGCAGCCAGATTTGGGGGTGGGAGAAAAAGTGGTGGTGGTGTCTCTTTCTGTAACAGACCAGTCAAGTGCAAGCCTGGGAAGGCTGTGCCTGTGTGCTTTTTGTTTAGGAATCCCTCTACCCTTCTAACCCACATCTCGGAGTTATTCTGTCTCAGCAGCATCAGCTGTTTCTCTCAGTTCCCCACAACTGTCAGTGATCAAAACATTTGGCTGCAGAAGTGAAGCAGCTCGTGCACTATTATGGATTTTCCACATGAGTCATTCCCTTCTAGTCCTTGCCAGAGCTAGGTGCAGTGTATTTCATTCCCAAAACCTTAAAACTGAAATGGTCCACATCAATGCAATTTACTGACAGAGCTTCTGCTCATCACCTCTCTGGGTGCCAAACTAGGGAAAAACAAATGGAAATGCCACGATACTGTAGTGCCTTTATGCTCTTGAGTCATGTTGGCCCCATTACAATGAAAACTGGCCTGCAGCACCTCAGGGGACCTGATGGAGATCTCAGTGGTTCTGCAACTGTGATTTTGGTCGTCTAGTCTGCACCTGAGGAAAGTTAAGCAGGCAAAGCATTTTTGCTTCAGAGAAAGAGGGTTATCACTTTGAGGGCCTTAATTTTCCACAAGGTTATCGAGTCTTGTTTTCTTGGATGGTACCAAAATTTAGGTCAGGCCCTCGCTGTGCTCACTGTATGATACTGAGATAAACACCCTTTGGTACAAACATTCTCATCATTTTTCCTTCCACAACTGTTCAGTTGGTCAAGCAATCCTCTCTGGTGAGTGCACAAGGCAGGGTTTGTGTCTCCACTTTGACAAGACACCTCGGAGGCCTGTTTTTGCACGTCTCTGTGGGGAGGTTGCTGCTACAAGTGCCGAGTACAAGTAAAGCAACATATGGCACCACCAAAGCAAATACAGCGATGCTCGTGTGAGATCTGTGGCCTCTGTGTTCCAGGGAGAGAGCCAAACCTCGGAAGTTGCCAGGAGACAGAGGTGGGAAACAACATATGTCAGACTCCCAACTGCAGGAAATCGGGGAAAAGGTCTAAAACTCTTCCTGCTGTGACACCCAACTGTGGGCACTCAGTCCTAAAATTAGCTGGGTTTCCCCACCTCACATGGGGTCTCCTTTATGACTGAAATAATTCACAGCAGAGATAAAGTCACTAAGCTAAGGATTCTGGAAAGTTTTGATTGCAGTCCTGCATAATCCCCCTGAAGTAAAAATGATGGAGGTTTGCCACATGCAGCTGCTGTATTAAAAAATAAATTCTCAGCTGCAATACTTGAAAGCCAGAGTAATGACAGTGCTGCTGTGCACTTCCCCTTGGACAGCACACCATACTCTAAAAGGTGCAGCCGCTGTCTTTCAACTGCAAACACTGGGCAAAGAACTACAAGGCAGAACACCTTGTGTCATTGCTCCGTTAGAAGTACTTGCAATTTATTTTCCCCTCTTCAAAATTCCCCTCTTGTAAATGTGCTGATATTCCCCTTCCAGCAGAGTCTATGGCAGCCTGTATGTGGAGAAGGCAAGCGGGGCAGAGGCATGCGTGGTCATACCAAGGGTTTTCACAGAGAGAGAGAGAGAGCACTGGGTTTGCTGGGCTATTCCAGTTTTGTAAGAAGACCGGTCAGGTTTGGACTTAAGGGTGCAAGGGCTGATTGTGCTGGCATCAGAAATGGCTCCAGCTCTTCCTCCGCCAACAGGAGGGTGACAAGACGGACCGACAGCAAGCAGGTCTTTCAGCCCACCCCAGCTCTACCTACTGTCCTTGTTATCAAGCAAAGCCAGGCCAAACTCACCAAGTCGTAGGTCTCTGATGAGTAGCTGAGAGGCCCCATGGCTCCAGGAGCAGGATCCGTCTCTCCTCCTGAAGTTTCAACAGAAGTTCTTTTTTAGGGTGGAGTTAACAATTTAAGTGAGTAGGGAGGGCCACAGAGTATGTAGAGTATAGAGTACGTATTTGCAAGGCAAATGAGTTCCAGGCATACTGACCTGATTGATGTAAAGATTAACATCAGCTTTGTCATCTTTTTACTAGTGCTATACGGTGATTTTTAAAGTACAGTTTAAAGAATCTACATTCTTTTGTTCTGTACCCAGGCAGGACTTTGAAGTAACCTGAGGTGAAACGGGTATAGACTGTACCCCTCTGCCTCGGGGTCCTCCTGGCTGCTTTAATCCCAGTGGCTTGTGGTTGTCTTTGCTCCTTCTCCTGCTGCTTTGCCCCTCCTGGGCTCAGGGGAATGTGAGGTGGCTCACCCAGGAAAGCACAGCAGAGGCTGGGCAGCTGCACGACACAGCCCCTGGCACATGAAGGCACAAATCCTGTCCTTTCAGGTCCCTTTTTTCCCTTGCCATGCCCGGAGCAGAGGGTTTGAAAAGGAAGGATGTATCCAGTGAGAGAGAGGCTGACAAGGGTCAGTCAGGGATGACCTGTGGAAGGGCAGCAGCCTGAGGGCAGAGCAGACAACAGAAATCAAGGACCAGGCTCCACCGACATTTCCTCCCGTGAGAACCGGCCAGGACTGTATAAAAGTGACTGTCGGGAGGGACGGGCACGGCACTGTGCCCCCAGCTGTCAGAGTTGTGGATGTGAGGGACGGGAGATAGAGCCAGGGGAGGGGAAACGCATGTCCCTGGTTTTGTGCGTATTTCGGAAAAACATTTGAAGAAAGATTTGTCTGCAAAGCAGTTTTGGAATTACTCGCATCTTTAGGCTGGTGTTTTAAGATCACATTCCCGTTGTGGGTCAGTTTGTCAAAACCGGTATCTGAGTTAACAGCCGCCTGAAGGGAAACAATTCACAGCCATTCCGGTTACAGCCGAGGGTGGTTTGTTTTGGCTGTGTTTGACTGACCACGGAGCAAAGACATGGGAACTTCACAGGCGTTTTCTGAAGGAACGGGGCAGAGGGACCTGGATGAGAGATCGAGATCGAGCTGAGGGACCGCGATGAGGGACGGGGCTGGCGGCGGCGGTCACGTGACCGGGGGCGCCGCGANCGGCCCGCTCTCACCCGGCACTCCGGACGCCGCAGGGGCTCCTTTGTGCCGGCCCCGACCCGGCCGAGGGGCAGGGGAAGGTCAGGAGCCGCTGTCCCGGCCGGCCCGGGGAGCGCAGAGGGGCTCTGGGGCCCTTGTTGCCTTGGCCCGCGAAATGGTGCGGGGCGCTGTGCCGGGACGGGGCGACTGGTGGGGCTTGGGGAGGCTGAGCGTTGTTTTTAAACTAAGTCCTTTTAGAAGGTAGTGACGGGCGGGAGGGGATGAGGGACTGAGAAGTTTCGTTTCCTACAACATCGGAGAACTCGGTATCCGGATCTGTGGAGCTCTGGCTACTTTCATGACTCTTGGTTTTCACGTAGTTAACGGCCAGGAGAAATCTCTCTTCAAAGACGAAAGATAACTAGCAGAAAAAGCCTGCTTCTGTAAACTTTAAAGCTGTTATGTGAAGCCAGAATTAACACACTCGGAGACGGGGAAGTTTGGAAAGAGTCAAATTCGTTTTCCACTCTCTTGAAATTCTTCTATTCGCTGGGGGCACAGACATTTTACTGTGAACGCCGAGGTTAGGGTGCAGTAACCCACTGGTTTTTCCTTTGCGTTTTCCCAAGGTAAAGATGCCTTGTGGTGGGGAAGCGCAGGCAAATCTGCTTTTTGTACAGATTTTTGATCAGGAATGTTTTGTCTCCCTGATAGCACTGGTCTGTAAGGGGCAGCCTTTGTATTGTTTCTGCACTGTCCCTTTCTGTTACCTGTGGAGTCAACATTCAGTCACGCATACCTGATGTTACTTTTTGAGCACCGCAGTTGCTGCTGCTGTTGGAAGGTGGGGTCCCTCGGAACAGGGGGCTGGGTGTGTGTGTGTGTTACTCGCTGCCTCGGCTCAGGGTTCGAAGAGACCCCTGCTCTCAGCTCTCCTGAATAGCACTGAATCAATACCCCTCTAAAAGCTGAGTAAGCTGGGTTAAGCCAACATTTTGGGCCGGAGGAAGGTAAGGTGTTGTTTTGGGTTTACATAATTTCTATTTCTCTTTCAAAATGAAAAGGGCAGTATGAGTAATTTAAGGGGTTTGTTGGTTCTGTTTAGACTATGTGCTTGATACTGTGGTGTTGCTTCCTGTTACAAACTTGTGCTCAGCATTTTAGGGCTGCTTTGCTGCATCCCCGAAGTGGGATAATTTGAAGAGCTGTCAAAGCACTCGGTAGAATTTATGGTTGCTTTTCCAGGAGGGGGCAGGTAGTGTTTCTCCCTGGAAGGTCATTGAAAGTACAGCTGTTCAGGAGGTTTTCTTTGCTGACTGAAGATGGTAAGCACAGTTTATGGAAAGGTGAAGAATGTTTGATGCATGTCTTAATGATCACTGAGGAAACAGAAAAACAAGTGCTGTTGTTGCACACCGCCTGGGAAGAAGGGATTCTTAAAATACAAAAGTAAACTGGTGTGATTTGTGTGGACAAAAATCCACGTACTAATTTTTATTGTCTGCTTCTCTTTCAGATTGAAGCAAGTGAATTGTGACATAACTCAACTTCGTTAGAGGGCTTTTTTAAAAAAAAGTTGATCCACAGTGCATCAGAGCAAGTTACTGCTTTACTTTCGAGTGACTTACAGGTGCTTGCCTGCATTGCAATAAAGGACTCATATATTGAGCAAGACTTATTTATCTCTTCATTTTGGAGAGTCTAATAAACTGTTATTACAGTTTCTGTACTGACTTTCAAACTTTTGAAGTCTAAAAAGACATCTTTAAAGATAAAAGCATGAGCACGGCCAGAACAGAGAACCCTGTTATAATGGGTCTATCCAGTCAGAATGGGCAGTTGAGAGGCCCCGTAAAACCCAGTGGGGGCCCAGGAGGTGGAGGCACACAAACTCAGCAACAGATGAACCAGCTGAAAAATGCCAACACAATCAACAACGGCACTCAGCAGCAAGCACAGAGCATGACCACCGCGATTAAGTAAGTGATGGCTTTGGGAAAGTTCTGGGGTTCCCATTTGGAAACGTTGTCTGCTCTTGTTTTCTGACATGGGTGGAGAGATGTGTTGGATGATGTATGCTGTGCAAAAAAGCTGTATTTCCATGTCTGAGTTCCTCACCAGCTGTGATCGTTGTGGTGTGTTCCTCCTGAAAGTGGAATTTGGTGCTGTGCTTTTCCAGGCGTGAGCCACTGTCCTTTGCTGATTGTGAGTGGTGCAGGAGGGAAGTTGGGCAGGGGGAAGGAACTGAAGTGAAATCTAAGAGAGGAGGAAATGCCACCTGGTCTCAGTCCAGTTGTACATGCTTTTCAGTTTGTTGCAGTTCTTTCTCCCAGTGAGAAATGCTTTAAAGTCAGTTATCTTTTTACTCTGATCTGAAGTAGTCGTGCCTGGTCTGCCCAGTGCAATTTTCTGGCTTTGATTCACCAAAACCTGAGCTGAGAGGATATGGTCCCACTGTGATGTGCTGCTCCATCCAGTTGGTTTTGGAAGTGTGCTCATAAAACATGAATGTGCTGCTTGGAATTTCTGAAGGATGTAAAAACTTGGATGGTGTGGTAGTTTTTCTTTTAAGTGGTGAAATACTCTCCTGTAGATTTATTACAGCCAGTTTTTGCTCTGTGACTAAGTCAGTGCCCAATTTTAAATCTGTTCTGGATTGATTCAGTGCTCTAAAAGTGGGACTTGAATCATGACTGGATAAAGATTTCACAAATGTGTTTGGCAGACTGTTGATTTTCTCTTTTTACAGTTTTCTGCCTGTTATATCCTGCTTAGCTCAGAGAAGACTTGAGCTCATATGTGTAGGTGCTTTTGGCTATGAGGAGGTGAACATATTACATGTTCATCACTGTGTCTAAGATGCAAAATCAAAATATTAATCCAGATTTTTTTAAAAAAAATTTATTTTACTTTTGCTATAGACCTGGTGATGACTGGAAGAAGACTTTAAAACTCCCTCCAAAAGATCTGAGAATCAAAACTTCGGTAAGGATGGCTGAATTGTAGAAACAATTATTAAAGATGTGGGGGAAGTTACAGTGGCAAAATATTTGTCCTGAACAAAGGTTAAAAAGGAGTTCAGCTGTTTTGAATGAAGAATTAATTTGGTCTCCTTTCTTGGAAGGCTTGAAAACTGAGTTGAGTGTGGATTTCTGAGTTACAGCAGGGAGTGATGGTTGTGCTCTGTGGGGCAGGTGGGGAGGTGCCACTGTGCTCACAGGACTGACTGTTTGGCTGTGAGAGAGCCAGTGCTCCCTCTGCCACTGGAGGGTGTTGTGCAGAGCAGTGGGAACATAATTCCTGCACAGGCAGGTTGTGTGACCTGAACTGATGGATGTGCTTTTCTTGATTATTCAGGACGTGACCTCCACAAAAGGAAACGAGTTTGAAGATTACTGTTTGAAACGGGAGTTGCTGATGGGAATTTTTGAAATGGGCTGGGAAAAACCATCTCCGATTCAGGTTGTTTGCAAACAGACTACTTAGAAGCTGTGTTCAACTTTTATAAATTTATTGAAATTCGTATGCCCAAATGTCCAATGCTTGTGTCATAGTGTGGGAGAGCTGGGGCTGTGTCACTATGGGTTTACCATCACCTGTGATACCCAATTCTTGGTTCTCTTATGATGAAGCCAGATAAGGAGTTCTAAGTGGGATGTGTTGGGGAACTCTTTACTGATGAGTTTAACTTCTTCTTGTTGTGAGTTTGCCATGCTTGTAGTTGCAGGATAGTAATTATAGTAATGGTCATGAAACAGTGTGACGTGATGTGATACTGTCAGCCTCTTCAGTGAGCATGGCTTGTGATTGATTGATGGTTCACTGACTGTCCTTGCATTTCAGGAGGAGAGCATCCCCATTGCTTTATCTGGTAGGGATATCTTGGCTAGAGCGAAAAATGGAACAGGCAAGAGTGGAGCCTACCTCATTCCTTTACTTGAACGGCTAGACTTGAAGAAGGACAATATACAAGGTCAGTTCAGGTGCATCTCCTGTAGCTGTAGCCAGGTAATGGTGTCAGTCACTGTGGAACAGATTTAAATCTAGAACTGGTTAATGAGATTAACTGCAGCATCGGTTGCCAGCTTGTACTTTCAGAGAAAGTTGATGGGGAGTGGTGGAGGGGAGGTGGAATTTGACAACTCCCAGGGTTGCTCTCCAAGGCTTTAAATGGAAGGACATGTTCTGCCCTTGACTGTCTTGCCTTGGAGGGTGGATATGGAGTAGTGGGCAAGTGTGGTGGCTAGAGGAGCATCAAGGGAGAGGGAACCTCTGCATGGAATTGGCCTTATTGTGAGCAGTTCCTAGGCCTTGCTCAGGATAACCAGAGAGGAATTGCAGAATACAGAAGTTCTGCTTTCATAAAGTCTCTGGTTCCTCTGTGGGTACGAGTGTTTAAGATGCAGAATGTTACAGTAACTCACGGTGCTGTTCTTAACTTTCAGCAATGGTGATTGTTCCCACTCGTGAGCTAGCCCTGCAGGTCAGTCAAATCTGTATCCAAGTCAGCAAACACATGGGAGGTGCCAAAGTGATGGCAACAACAGGAGGAACCAATTTGCGAGATGACATAATGAGACTTGATGATACAGGTCGGAACACTTTTGCTGTTTGTGGCTTCTACAGTGTGTGTAGTAGAATTTCTGCTTGTCAGTGTTTGCCTGTTAGACAACAGACTGCATATGTCTTGTTTGCTTTTGGTATGCTGTCATCGTTCTTTCAAACTGTTCATATGAAGCATGGCCATTTATGCCAGAAACATTGTTTTAGTTGTTTTAACCATTTTTTTTCTCTTCTAACCTTACAGTGCATGTGGTGATAGCTACACCTGGGAGAATCCTCGATCTCATCAAAAAAGGAGTAGCAAAAGTTGAGCATGTCCAGATGATAGTATTGGATGAGGCAAGTTGTTAATTTTCAATGTTCTGGGATTTAACACCAAGTTAAGGCAAGGATGTGTCTCACTGAGTCTTCTTTCTATGCACAGCAACAGAACTTTGCTTAGAGACACTGTAAGGTTACAGCCCATCCATTTCTCAGTATTTTTGAGAAAGTGTTTTGGCAGGAGGATTTTTCTAACTCTTACAAAAACAGTCCAGGAAGCTTTGCCGTTCATGTCGTCTTTGCTGATGTGGAAGAATGGCGTAACAGTCTATTCTGAAACAGAGAAATGCATTTAATTTGGTTTCCTTTTATAATAAGTGAGCTGTGCTTACGGTATAGTTGTGTATAAGGGTGATTCATGAACATCCAGAAGTGTCCAGGCTTCTGAGTGGGAGAGAATATAGTTGTGTGGAAGCTCTTGGGTGACTCTGTTAGGAACCCTGGTAACTGCTTTTTCCCTTCCCTTGACAGAAGACTGAAATCTTTATTTTAACTTGCTCATTATTATTTCTGTTGCTACAGGCAGATAAGCTGCTATCTCAAGATTTTGTTCAAATAATGGAAGACATTATTCTCACGCTACCTAAAAACAGACAGATCTTGCTCTACTCAGCCACTTTCCCTTTGAGTGTACAGAAGTTCATGGTGAGTGCAGGTGTGGTGGTGATGGTGACAGTGCCTCTGAGTGGTGCACTGCTGTTGCTGCTGGGATTTCATTGTGTATCTAAACTTCACAGTCTCAGTCTAAATCAGCCTAAGTCTAGGACAGAAGTTTGAAAAGAGTCTTTGACCTGCAGTAACATTAATGGGAAACTGCCTGGGTGCAGTTCTTGCCTCTAAGGCGCTGTGTTCCACTTCATGCGTTGGTTACGTGTTATTTGTGTGGATTTGCTTCCAGAGGGTGCTCCTGCTGGGCCTGTACTTGTGTCATTTTGCATGTAGATCTTATAATTTTCTTTCCTTTTCAGAATTCCCATTTGCAGAAACCCTATGAGATTAATCTGATGGAGGAGCTGACCTTGAAGGGAGTTACTCAGTACTACGCTTACGTCACTGAGCGGCAGAAAGTTCACTGCCTCAACACACTCTTTTCCAGGGTAAGGAGCAGGGCTGGGGCGGGAATTTTTCCCCCCTGTTGTACAAAAATACATCCTGTGGAAATTACCATCAGCATACCTGCTGTGCTGTCTTTAAGGAAGGGATTTAGACATGTCTGGAATCATTTGTTAGTAAAACACTGCATTTACTGAGCACCCTACTTGTATGTTCAGCTCCAGATTAACCAGTCGATCATTTTCTGCAACTCCTCTCAACGGGTTGAATTGCTCGCCAAAAAGATCTCCCAGCTGGGCTATTCCTGCTTCTATATCCATGCTAAAATGAGGCAGGTGAGTATGAAGTGTACACTGGTTTATTCCACACCTGCAAGCTTTACTGCATAGTTGAATTAAATCTCATGCTTGTTTTAAATGTTTGCATGTTCTTTGTAAGGTGAAACATCTATTGCTTTGCAATAGATTTATTTTTAGATACCCACTACCAACCCCCTCATTCCCCCATCCCCTCTTTCCAGACTCTTGAGTGCAGCTGGCCAGTTGGTATTTGAGTGCTTCAGGTCAGGGTAATTAGCCCAGTGTAAGCACAGAGGGCAGCTAGAACGGGCTTGTCTTTCTTGCTGCTGCTGCCTTGCTCTGGCAGCGTGGGGAGTCAGGGTAGCCTGATGTCAAACAACTGACAGCCCCTCCAGTGCTGAGCCCATCGAGTGCCCCGTGTGTCTCTGCAAACAGCAGTAACAGCAATCTTGCACTCTGCAGGGGAATCTGAAAGTTGAGGAGGTGGCTTTGATGGAAGCTCTTGGAAGTAGCTGCCTCTGGGTGTGGTGACCAGGCACTTGTGGCCTTGGTGTAGAAGATGGAAAATGCCGTTGCAGCAGTGCTGGGGAGGAGGTTTCTGGTAACTGTGGTAGCGCACATGTCCTTGAACTTCACACGGCACTGAAGGATGTGAGAGGGCTGAAGTGTTGTGTGTAGAGCAGGAGTGTTTCAAAGCTTTTTTTTTTTCCTTTTGTAAGTAAGCCAGAGTAAATTCAAATGAAAGCTTTGATGGTAGTCTAGCTTGCTGCTCAGGCAGTTGTGAGGTAATGCCAATGTTTGCTGGGCCAGACCAGTAATCAGTTAAGCAGAAATAAAAGTGATGTTGGTATTGAGAACGGAGAGATAGGCAAGTGAGTTCCCTGAAATCTGATTTTTGTGATCTTTGTGGCAACGTGCAGCCGTGTTTTTTTGCTGAACACTTCAGCTTATTCATTCCCTGTCTAAATTTCAATTCTTAACAGTAGTATTACTTCATCTGTGAGGGGAGTCTGTACAGAACATGGACACATCCCACCCCTAGTTCTGAATTGGTAGTGAAAAATGCTTCATACTGGAAAAGGAAGTTACTGACGAGTTCAGTTTCTGGGGAATGAATAAAATGTGTCGACAATAATCAAAATACCAGTTTAACTTCCTTGGTGCACATTTGTTGTAGCTTTAGGTAGTTCTTTTCTGAGACTGCTTTGGTGCCCCTGTAGGAGGCTTTAAAATGCAGTCAGTAAAGTGCCCTTGTCAAAAAGTGGCATCATGGCCCTCTTGGGTAAGTTCTTCAGAATACATGGTGATGAGTGCTAAGAAATACGTGCTGGCAGCTTGTTTGGACTCGGCTTCTCTGAGGAGAATGGGGGAGAAATTCATGTGATTGACATTCGGTGTTGGTTTGTTTGTGGGGTTTGGTTTCTTCCCTCCTTGTTTATTTGTGTGCATTTCCAGGAGCACCGCAATCGTGTATTCCACGATTTCCGAAATGGCTTGTGCCGCAATCTCGTTTGCACTGGTAAGAGCTGCTACTCATTTCCCTGTTTCTAAAGTCTGACAGAAAACACATTGTCCCAGGTGTAATAGATGAATTATTTTTAATAAAATAAGGTGTTTTGGTAGGATGTCTTTGTCAGGCCTGCATTTAGCAGGGTGCTGCACTCCTGTTGAGCCTGTGGAGTTTTGTCTTTTGTGGCAAACTGTGAAAGTGCATCTTGGTTGACAAATTTCACTGCAGTAGTGGTTTTTGTTTATTTTCACTAGCTTAGATATGCAGATCTTGTAGGTTTGATCATTATTCTTACATTATTCGTGTTTATAATGCAGACAGAGCAAGGAGTTGGAACAGGATTGTATGTAAACTGTCTTTGATACAAGGAAAGCTTATATCTGGAAACAACCAAAGGCAAAGTTAATCGCTGTTAATCTGTGCACCTTAAATACTGTCAGCATTTGATCTCACTGAAATTAACTTTCTTTATGACCTGAACTGTCTTTCAGATCTGTTTACCAGAGGTATTGATATCCAGGCTGTGAATGTGGTGATAAACTTTGACTTCCCAAAGCTGGCAGAGACTTACCTTCATCGCATTGGCAGATCAGGTGAGAGGAGAAATGTGGTTCATGTGCAACTCTCTTGATCACTGTAATGCTTCTTAGCCTTGAATTCATTTTTGGGTTCTATTGCTGTATCTGAAAATTAGCTTTGGTTTTTCTGACAAATTTATTTTTGGGTATTGTATCAGATGGTTCTCCCCATTGAGGCTATCACCTGAGTAAAGGACCATTCTTTTGAAACTGGTCTGAACAGACAAATGAAAGAAAGAAGGTGTATTTTGGTTTCATCTCAGGAGACTTGCTATTGCTCCTGTTTGCAGGGAAAATTCTATACTGGAAGCTTGGCTTCCAGGGTGCCTCAAGCATAGAGACCTCTGCTTTCTTCTGCTTGTGTTCCAAGATATGTTTCTACTGTCTGGACATCAGGAAAATATACCCTTAAGGAAGGTGGTAAACAAAGGAACTCAGTGTACTTGAGCTTAACTCCTTGAGTACTTAACTCCTCACCAGAAACAGATGTGGAGACCTGTGGTGGGGTTTGTTTCTGCCATCAGAGTACACTGTTACCTTCACAGTCCGCAGAGCGTTTCTGCCAGCCCTCTGTCAGTCAGCTCAGGTGTGTTTATTTTTTGTTTTTCTGTCAAGGTCGCTTTGGTCATCTTGGCCTGGCCATCAACTTGATCACCTATGATGATCGATTCAACCTGAAAAGTATTGAGGAGCAGCTGGGAACTGAAATTAAGCCCATACCAAGCAACATTGACAAGAGCCTGTATGTGGCAGAATACCACAGTGAACCTGTAGAAGATGAGAAACAGTAAACAGACATGTCTGTGTGTAAGTGCCTTCCTGGATTGTGGGGGATAAAAGGAGGGTCCATGTGTCTGTCTTGCTGCAGGGGAAGAGGGAAACCAATGTGGTGAAAAGGCTCTGAGTGTGAAAACAAAGGTTTGAAATAGACTGCTAGTGCAAGGAATTCTGTGGATGTGCTGAGGCTGGGAGGGGAGCATTGTTTTTTGGTTGTTTTAATTTAAATGCTCACCATATGCTAAGGAGAAAAAAAAAAAGAGGGAAAGGGGAGTGGGGAATGCTCTTGAGAGGCCAGGAATGGGGTATTAGTAGCCTGAGGAATTCTTTCTGTATTGCTTAGCTAAAAGTGAGCAATTGCTGAGGGCAGAGAGGAAAGTAGCCCTCAGAAAGGGGAGGAAACAATGGCTAGCTATGACAACAGAGGACCAAGAGAAGAGCAGCAACTCAGAGCAGGTTCCAGCAAAAGATGCTGCCTCTTTTGTATCCTTTGCTTCACAGAATTGCCAGTGAACAAAGTAGGGAGCGAAGCTGTAATTTATTGTTGCTGCCATTCGAGGCCGTCTATTTAGCTTTAAAAGAAAATGATGTTTCACTGTTGGGAGGCTCCTGGGTGCTCCTTCTGGATTATTGAGGAAAAGCTGCTGAGTTGAGTCCTATTATAGGAAGACTACTTGCCCTGGACTGCAGTCAAGTGAAGCAGCTGCAGGATGACATTTGATCTCTCCTTAGTTAAGAGGCTGTGTTGTGCAAGATCCAACACCATACAGTTTGGGCTGGAAATCATTCTTTTGTATGTTCTTCTGGGAGATTGTGAATTAGAAAGAGAATCCCAGCAAAGCTGCTAAAATTCTCAGGTGACTAAAAAAAAGTGGCTGTAGAAGCAGACTGCTCAATAATGTTAAAATGAACACATGGCCCCTGCTTTGAAATCATCCAAGGACAGCCCTAGCCACCCCTTCCAAGCTGACTTGCAAGCCTCTGCTTTGCTGGTTGAAACTTCTCCAAGTTTATAAGTAAATAAAAAAGAAAGTGATCAACTTGGAACAGTCTCTTGGGTGGCTTCTTTAGGGGAATAACTCTGACCTTGCCAGAGAGCAGTTTTCTGTTCCTGAGAGACAAAAAGCCAGGTGGTTCTAAGTGCGGTGGGGCATTAGCAGCACCTCTTTGTGTGTAGCTGAGGCTGAGCTGTTCAACCTGCCCTGGGCTTTCCCAGAGCTGTTGCAGTCACTGATTCATCACTGAGGGTCTGGTTTTGCATAGAACTGATGTAATTGTGGGTGTTGTGGTTATGTTTTCTTGATTTGGGGTTTTTTTTTTTTTTTTTAGGCTTTGATTACACATGCCAGAAGGTGAAGCCCTATGATCCAGATCTGTGACACATCGTTTCTTTGGGGATACCCTTCTCTTTGTGGGTTTTTCTTCGTCTTTTCATTTCGGAACTATGAAGACTAAAGAGCTCAGCCTTTTTTTCTTTTTAAATTTGGCAGCAAGGAAGAAAGAAGATAAAAGGAGGAATGTCTTTTTGTTTTTCCACTTGTTTGCACTGTGTGCTGATTGAACATTAGTTGCACTAACTGCTGGTTTTAAATTTTGTTTCTTTGGGTGGGAGGGGCTGCAAGGGAAGAAGAGAAACCCTGGAAAGAGAAGAATCTTGATGAACATGAGCTTGTCTGCTATTTCAAATTCTTTAACCATCGACTGAGTGCATTTCAACTTCTCCCTGGTTACTCATCTGTTTCTTAAGCTAAAGAGCTTGTTACTTATTCGTGCAAAGTGCCTTATGCTATGAGACCATTCAGAATATCACCTTTCCAACACAGCCCAAGGAATCAACATCCATTTTTGGTTTCTGGTCAAAGTTCCCCTCTCTTCCCCTTCTCCTCCTTCCCAAGTACTCAAACCCAGGGCTGGGAGGTGAAATGTATTGGTAATACTACTTTACAACCTTTTTTTTTTTTGAATTGGAGGAGTTGATATGCATCTGCAGTTCACCCAAACTGTAAATATCTGTATTTAAAATGAAACCAACTTAAAAATCTGGGCTGATTAGGTGCAGCATCATAGCTCCAGAAGGAAAGAGTAGCCTGTCATCCTTTGCAGGAGCCATAAGAAAAGCCCTGTGCTCTAGCAGAACACTAAAGACTGGTTTTCATAAGTCTCCATTAGTAGTTACAGCACTTGATATGTAGACTTGTTTCAGAGCCATGGCCCTCTTTCCTCTGGTGCAGTGTGTCCCATAGAAAATCAGATGTGTATATTGTACAAACTTTGTAAATACGATTTTTTTTTTCTGTTTGGGTTCATATATAACTTTTGTGATGAAGGTTGCTGAGGTTAAAGGGATTAGACTGATTATGGGAGCAGCTAAAGATGAGAGGGGCTCAGTTTTCTGCAACACTAAATGATGAGAAGTGCTCTGATCTCTGAAGTGCAGGCCTCCACAAGTGTCCCTTGTCAGGGTGAGTTTGCTCTGGTGCTGGCAACACTGTCTTGTACCACTCTTACGGAAGAGATCACTTGAGGCCTCCCAATCCATAGCTCAGCCTTTTGGATGATGCTCTTTGATTTCCCCTTTAGAAACTTGAGGAGCTGGACAGGCTCTGAAGGGGCCATGTCCTGTGTTCCACCGTGGTGGGAGGGAAATCCAGTGGGTGTCAAGAGTCGCGGAGCGGTGGATGTGTTGGGTGTGAATTTGGCTTTGAGAGAGACTATAGAAAACCAATTTACATGCATAAACTGACAGTTCTGGAGCTTTGTGGAATCAATTCACTTCCTGCAGCACTGTGCATTTTGTGCCCAGAGCAGCCTCTGTGCAGAACTGTGAGCAGGAGAGGGCAAACCCGTGTTAACGTCAGGAGCTGCAGGAAGCTGTTTGCCATCTCCTCTGGTTTGGCATAAGTTGCTGTCTGTCATTGTGCATTGTACATGGCTGAAAAGTGCTCTCTGGTTAGGCAGTGTTGCTTTAAATTGTGCCCCTCCCAACATGCTTGATGTTTGGCCTGATCTACAGGCAAAAGGAGTGAGACAAATCAAAAACTACTCTTTTAAAAATCCCTTTTAGCCTGTTCACCACCACTGTCAGGAGGCACCTGGATGAACGCAATCCCTTTTGCTCAGTTGTTTATTGCATATACAGATGCTGCACTCACCACGCTTGCTTACTTTGAGGCAGGAATTGTCTTAATTTCCCCCCATTTTGACCCTTTTTCTTTTTTTGAATTGGAGTAAAATTGTTTGGAATTACAAGGTGGACTTAGCCATCCGTTTCCTTGTGAATACAAGCCAGGTGCCTCCTGACAACAACTTTACAAGACGGAAAGGTTTTTTTTGTTCGGGATGTTTTCCTTCCTTTTGTCAACAGTGACTCCATAATTGTAGCAAATGCTGCACTAGAGTACAAACTCAAGAGCTTGGTCACAGATGCTCTGTGAGCCACACAGCTTATGTCTGACTGGCAGGTACTAAATGTAAACAATTTTGGGGTGCTCTCTGGGGGTGGGGGGTGGGAGTTTGTGGGTGGTAACTTTGACCAAAAGTAAAATCTTGCTCTTGTACTGCAGCCAGCTTATGATTTTCCAGACAGAAGAGGGATCATTTTAGTGCAACAAAGACATGACAAATGTAAATAAGTTTTGTATCTTACCAGGGCATGCACATGTACCAAGAACAGGATAGCAGTGTGGAGTCAGGTGTGTGTGCTCTGCATGGATTTGTGGTAGGTTAGCCTGGTGCCATGCGTCGATGGTCCCTCTTGAAGCACAGAACTTACGAAAGTATTACTTTAAACTTGGCCTCTCGTTGAGGATTGGCACTTACCTGAACTATCAGGGCACCATTTTTAGGTGGCTTCTTGTCGAGAAGGAAGCAACCTCTCTTTGGTGCTAGTAGGCTATCTTGGACAGATGTGATCTTGCAGATGGAAAGATGCTCCAAAGGACTAGGATAATCCTAGTGGGTTTTCTATTTGTTTTTCTTTTGGTTTTTTGTTTGTTATTTTTAATTTTTTTCCAGGGTTTTCTTGGTTGTTTTGTTCCCTATCCAAAAGTAAGGAGTGTGTATAAGTCTTGGCTTCCTGAGGTTCCTTGCGAGCTCCAGTTTTTGCTGGTCATGTACCAATCTTTACATATGCATCAGTTGGAGCCTTCCTTGGGCCAAATAATTCCTCTGACAAAGTTGATATGAATGAGAACCTGACATATTGTGCACTTTTTTCCTCCAAGTCTAAAAGTGTCACTCCGCGAATCCAAAGTGGAGCTTCGTAGCTGGGTGTGCTGGCTGTGGAAAACCCTCAGCCCCTTGAGAGAATCTCAGGGTGGCCTTTAGGTGTGCTGGGGGGCACCACAGCTGCTGGAAGCCTTTTCCCAAAGGGAGGGGGGTTGGTTGGTTTCAAATACACATTTCAATTTCCAGAATGAGATGGGAAAATCTTTCCTTTGGTCTCTGTGACTACTTTTGTGGGTAAGAACAGGGAAGTTTAACATGACTTCATGTTGTGTGTATGGTGGTATCAAATCATCTCATTCTGATCTTCTGTTTAGTTTTTTTTTTTTTTTTTT
>WEKX01028479.1:6694-24151 GCA_013390025.1 Pitta sordida | reverse complement strand
TTGGGGGGGGTGGATAGGGGGGAGGGTGTCTACTCCAAGGATTTAAAAGTGCTTCAAACACTTTTTTTCTTCACAGATGACTGGTAGGACACAAACCTGAGCAGGTGGCTGTCTTGTCTTGGTTACAGAGATGCTGTGTCACATCTCTTGAGCTGCCCTTGTGGTGGTTCTTGGCCTGGTGCTGAATTTTGTGGTGCTGCTGGGGCTGACAGGTTGTTGTTTTCTGAGGACAAAATGAATTTTGTTCCCAGAAACTGCAGCAGTGGAGCTGCCATGGCAGAGCTTGGGTAGCTGTGGTCCTTGCAGGGAGTTCCCTGATGGCTGTGGGTTTCTGGTCCATCTCGTTTGAATCACAGCTGATGTTTGTAGTAGGACAGGTCTCTGGAGCAAAGAGCAGGCACCCAAACTTCACAAGGAGGCTTCTGCAGATGAGGCTGTAGGTTTTGGTCAGTTCATTGTTGTGTTGCTGAAATGCCTCTGCGTGGAAGCATTGTTAAATTCTGCTGTAGACAAGTTAGGGAAGGATAAGGAGGGGAGGGGGGAGGGATGGGTTTATTAAGATACAGCCTTGCTGTATTTTAACCAGTAATTTTGGGGATGGGGTGTCAGGAGAAGGAAAATAGTAACTACTCCCTTTATTGAAAGAAACTGGAACTTTTATTTCAAGAAAAGAAATTATTTACAATTTGAGTGGAGTGTCGTAATCCACTGGTCCCTAGACAAGGGGTTGATACTCTTAACCAGCAAACAACAGGGTCTAGTCCTTGAAGACAGTGGGGGGAGGGAGGGGGAAATTGGCTTTCTGTTAAATTGGCAAACTCTCCAGTGGAGCTGAGATTTTGTTGAGATGCATTTTCCCTCGCTGTATCTGTTGCAGCTCTGACATGTTCATGAGCAGCTTCATGAGTTGTGAGTGCAAAAAAGGTGAATGGTAAAATCCTGATTTTGTTGTTTAAACTCAATAAAAGCTCCTTGGAACTCCCATTTGTTCTGTTGTTTTTCTGTTGGCTGCACTGAGTGAAAAGTGTGCTCGTGCCTTTGTGGAGATCTCTGGCACTGGATGAAGTGTTTACCGTCCACCGATGGTAATTAACGTGCCTAATTGATTTCAAACCTGACGTGGAGCGGCCCCTTTAATTCCCGCTCGGGTCACGTGAGGACCGGGCCGGGTCACGTGGGTGGTGGGCGGGGCTGGCCCATCATGGCGGCGTACCTGCAGTGGCGCCGCTTCGTCTTCTTCGACCGGGAGACGGTGAAGGAGCCGCCGGGGCTCGATGGGGCCGGCGGGAAGCCCTTCGCGCTGCCCCCGGGCATCGCGGTCTGCGACTCGGGCCGCGGCAGCCTCGTGTTCGGGGATATCCTGCCCGGGGCCTGTGCGGGGTGGGTGGTTCCTGAGGGCAGCTCTCCCCCTTGAAAACAAAACCCCAACGCCAGACAACTGCGTGTGTTAGTGCCGCGGGGTCGCTCTGCAGAGCTGTTCGCTGGAGCACTACTGGGGGTCAGCGATGAGCATTAACGCGGTTGATTCTGGTATGGTTGGAGGTTTTGTGGGGGTTTGGGGGTTTTTTGTTTTTGGTTTTTTTCCCTTTTATTTGCCTTAACTGCGATGTAAATATGGAAGGTCAGATTTGGTTTTTGCCTCGCTCCCTTCAACTCAGCAGTTTCCAGGCTTACAAGCTGAGGGTCACACACCTGTACCAGCTGAAGCAACACAGTATCTTGGTGTCTATTGGAGAGGATGAAGAGGGCATTAACCCCTTAGTAAGTCAAACAACAAAGAGAAGAAAATGCATTTGTAATGTGGCTCTTTCTTAAGACGATTTGATTATCTCGGTTGACCTTTCTTGCCTGAAGTGCCATGCTCATCCTGCAGCAGTTGATGCTGAGTTTTGACCTTTTGCTTATGCCAGACCATCACTGTGTGTAGGTGAAAGTCTGGAACCTGGAGAAGCGAGATGGTGGCAATCCCCTGTGCACACGGATTTTTCCAGCAATTCCAGGTAACAAGCCCACGGTTGTGTCCTGCCTGACTGTCCATGAGAATCTCAATTTCATGGCTATTGGTAAGTAGAACTGATTTGTGACATCTTCAGAAAGGCATTGCAATCATTACTCAGATGTGAGGAAAATGAACGGATAACACAAACAGAGGCATAGCACATCCTGATAATTTTTTTCTCACACAGTTACTGTGTTACTCTCCCAGAGAGATCCCATGTCTTGTGCTGTTGCAAAGCTCAAGAAGATAAATGTGTGAATTTAGCCAGAGTGTGTATTTTGCACAAATAACTTTGATACTTAAAAGCAAAGCACATATTTTTAGTTGATGTCCTCTTTTCCTGCCAGTTGGTCAGACTGTGTAGGTATTTACTGAACTTAGCACTAAATTTAGTTTCTGTTGGTGCAGGAGATACCATAGGTTTCGGGATACCTGGTGCTACAGAGATGTTTTTTTCAAGCGTGCTATAGAAACCTTGTCAAACAACAAAGCCAATTTCCCTTTTTGGGCTTAACCCTTCCTTTGTAATGTTTCTTGCTTAGCTTCTGGCAGACTAGGAGCACTAATGTTGTGAGGTTACACGGTCCCTGCACTGAAATCAAAGAGTTTTCCCTGTGTGTGTGTTGGTCTTCCACCCTGGTATAACTTACAGGACGGGTTTGGCACAGAGTGACTTGGCACAGGAACCTATAGCAATCCCATCACAGGGTGTCGTCACTGACTGCAGCTGCCCTAACTCTTGCTGGATAAAACCTCAAATGTGCTGTATCAGTAACGGTTCAATCTGTCCACTTCACCAGGTTTTGCCGATGGGAGCGTTGTGCTTACAAAAGGAGACATCACTCGGGACCGGCACAGCAAGACCCAGATCCTGCACGAGGGCAGTTACCCCGTGACCGGCCTCGCCTTCCGACAGTCCGGCAAAACCACACACCTGTTTGTGGTGACCACAGAGAACATCCAGGTGAGAGGGTGGTTGGAAAAAACGAGACTGACTAGCAAATTTTGTCAGCTTCATAGTCCAGGCCCGAGCACTCTCCAAACCCTTGAATTTCCTCTGTAGTCTTATATGCTTTCAGTGAAGGACTATCCTCGCCTGGAGCTGGACTCTCATGGTTGTGGATTACGCTGTTCATCTCTCAGCGACCCCTCCCAGGATCTCCAGTTCATTGTGGCAGGAAATGAATGTGTGTACCTTTACCAACCAGACGAGCGTGGCCCCTGCTTTGCCTTCGAGGGACAAAAGCTGATTGTTCACTGGTACCGGGGGTACCTCATCATTGTCTCCAAGGACCAAAAGACTTCCCCAAAGTAGGGCTTCTTGCAACAGATAAGTTCTTTTTGCTCCTGCAGCTTCCTGTTTTCCCTCTTTTTCCTTCTTCCCTGTGAAGCTTCACACTTCAGGGCTGTTGTTCATCCAGACCCATCTATTAATTAACTCCCATTGCAAGAGCAGCACAGTTAAGCATGCTGAGTGAATGAGACTTTTCCCCAGTCCTGTGCATTTCTCAGTATAGCAGGGTGATGTAATTTGTGTATAACTAAGTGGTCTTTTGCCTCTGGATCTGCTTAATTGCCCAAGTCTTGCTCTCCATACATCTCTAGTTGCACAGGTATCAAGATTTCAAGTTACGCTGTCCTTGTTTTCTAAAACTTTGTTCTGCACTCCAGGTCAGAGTTTGCTGGGAACGAGGCACAGAATTCAGACAAACAAGTCCTGAATATCTATGACTTGTGCAACAAATTCATCGCCTACAGCTCAATCTTTGATGATATAGTGGATGTCTTGGCGGAGTGGGGTTCTCTGTATGTACTGACCAGAGATGGGAAGATCCATGTATTGCAGGAGAAGGATACACAAACTAAACTGGAGGCATGTAAATCTGTTTTCTTATTAGTCTCTGCCTTATGTGTGCAAGATTGTATTGGCTCTGTAGATTGAAAAATAGAACCACTCAGGTAAGTGAGTTACCTGACAAGTAACCCAATAGTTTTTCAACATAACTGTTGTTATAAGACATTTGGTATTTAAAAGCCCAAGCACACAAATGCACTGAAAGGAGGAAGACTGCTTGTTTTCCAAGTGTATTTGAACTTGTTTTGTGGACTGGTATTTTCCTCATACTGCACTTACCGTGTGTTTAACAGATGCTGTTCAGAAAGAACCTGTTTGAGATGGCCATTAACCTGGCCAAGAGCCACCACTTGGACAGCGATGGCTTGTCAGAGATTTTCCGGCAGTATGGGGATCATCTCTACAACAAGGGGAACCATGACGGGGCCATCCAGCAGTACATCCGGTGGGTCCTGCAGGGTAGGAGCTACAGAGGCCTTAATTGCTGTGCCAGCCCAGGAACAAAAACGATCCAAAGGAAAAAAAGCATGACTTGATGTCAAAGTTCCCTAGTGGGTTAGTGCCTGCTGAA
The DNA here is from genome assembly GCA_013390025.1 of Pitta sordida. Classification (NCBI taxonomy): domain Eukaryota; kingdom Metazoa; phylum Chordata; class Aves; order Passeriformes; family Pittidae; genus Pitta; species Pitta sordida. Next base: position 19,726 of record WEKX01028479.1, on the reverse strand, counting down.
GTTAAGGCTTCTCTGTGCTCCCTTGCTAATTGCTCAATTTATTTTGCCTTCACAGTTGTGCAGTATCTAGTGATGTGACTCTTTCCCCTCACAGAACCATAGGGAAGCTGGAACCGTCGTACGTTATTCGGAAATTTCTGGATGCTCAGCGTATCCACAACCTCACTGCTTACCTACAGACACTCCACCTGCAGTCCCTAGCCAATGCAGACCATACCACGCTTCTGCTGAACTGCTATACCAAACTCAAAGACAGCTCCAAACTGGAGGAGTTCATTAAGGTACTGGCAGGATGTGAAATCGTGCTGCATTGTTATCATAACAAAACGAGGTGGCGGTGACATTGTAAATTGGCTCCTGTGGGGCCATTAAGAGAGAATGGTTTTCTTATTCAGTACCACTGCCCTTGCTCCTTTATTTCCAGCCTCTTGTTTGCATTCTCAGTTTGGCTGGCTTGCCCTCTGGTTCTGAGTGTGTTTGCTTCTGCCAGTGCAACTGGCAAGAGAATGAGAGGTGGTTAGACTCCTTCCTTTCTGCATGTGTGAGCTTTCCCTTGCCTAAAAGGTACTGAGTTGTCCCTGCTCATGCTTTCCTCCTGTTACATAAATGATTGCTGTGTCCCTACTGTGGGAATGTTTCTGAGGAACCATCTTTCTACTTTTGTTCTTGGAGGCGAGTGACAGCGAGGTCCGTTTTGATGTGGAAACGGCCATCAAGGTGCTCCGCCAAGCAGGTTACTACTCCCATGCCGTGTACCTGGCAGAGAAGCATGAGCACCATGAGTGGTACCTCAAAATCCAGTTAGAGGACATCAAGGTGAGGAGACATAACTGTTCCCGTGTTCTTGCTGGGGAGAATACCACTCCTCTAGCCTTCTCTTTGGTGAGAATACTGTTGCACTGACCTCTTCCCTGAAGGTGGTGTGCTGGTGGGACTGCTGAGACAGCAGCATCAACACTTGATGCTGCTTGTGTGTTGGCTTTCTGCTTTTGGCATGTGTGTAGACAGAGTGGATATCAGTGTCTTATTTGTTCTGATTCAGATTAGGCTTTTTACAGTGCTCTTTATTAGGAGAGAGAGTTGTTTATGAGTGATTCATCTAAATCTTTTCCCCAGACCATGTCCAGTCTTCCTCCTTGAGGAGGAAAACAAGCAAATGGGTGTTTGTGGCATACTCATATCACATCTTCAGTGCTTTCTGTCCTGACCTCAAAGTGGAGAGGTAAGGCCAATGTCCTGTGATTGTTTTGTTGGCTGTCTCCACAGAACTACCAAGAGGCTTTGCACTACATTGGGAAGCTGCCCTTTGAACAGGCAGAGAGTAACATGAAGCGCTATGGTAAAACCCTGATGCACCATGTCCCTAACGAGACCACAGAACTGCTGAAGATCCTTTGCACTGATTACCGGCCCTCGGGAGACAGTGAAGGCCCTGGGATGCTGGAAGGAAAAAAGGTCTGGTTTGTGTTGTTGGAGAGTTGTTGTTCTCCAGTAGTAACTTTGCAGCGTTTACTTCTGCATAGCTTGTGCTGTATCTCTCAGACTCTGGAGGAAGCCCTGACTTAGAAGGTCTGGGAAGTCTGGCTTAGGCTGATCTGTGTGCTTGTCTTTGTCTGTGTTACAGGCTAATTCAGAGGAGTTCATCCCAGTCTTTGCAAACAACTCCCGAGAACTGAAGGCTTTTCTGGAGCACATGACTGAGGTGCAGACTGACTCTCCACAGGGCGTCTATGACACTTTACTGGAGCTTCGACTCCAGAACTGGGCACATGAACAAGATGAGCAGGTTTGAACTCCTCCAGCATGGTGTTTTGAGAGGCAGATTTGGAGTTTTTGGATCCTATTTGAATTCCTGCAAACCCATAACCTTTCCAGCTGGGCATTGATAACATGAAACAGTACATATGCTGTGCTGGACAAATGGCACATAAATGGGCAAGCAGCCTGCTTGCTGAGAGAATACTCCTTTCAGGGAGGTTGAACTTGTTTTGTATGAGTCTGATTTAAGAACAGATTCCACACAATACTGCCTCTGTGAGCAGATGCCTCGCCCACAAAAGTATCTCTATTTGCTTGCTGAGATCTATGAGGATTCTTCCCATTTGGGCAAAGAAAATTATATCCTGTTTGCTTAAAAGGAATAGGGAACAAATAGCAAAACTGTCCTCTGTGAAAGAGCTGCAAGTTGTCAGGTCTCAGTGCAAAATAATGTATGTGCATGTGTGTCTGTGTTGTAGATCAAGGAGAAGCTGCACAATGAAGCCCTCACCCTCCTGAAGAGTGGAAGGTTCAAAACAGTCTTTGACAAAGCCTTGGTCTTATGTCAGATGCACAATTTCAAGGATGGTGTCCTCTATCTCTATGAGCAGGGCAAACTGTGAGTGTTACTCTTGTCTGTAGAGTACTGTCCTTCCCCTCCTGCCCCCACTGCAGGGATTTCTAAGCCTGCTATGGTAGCGACCTCTTCCGTGTCTCAAGGTGGGAAAGGTAGATGGTTGCTCAGCTGAAATACTTTGTTGGAGCAAGGCAGTTCCATAGTGTTGGGTTCTGTGTGATTCTGGGGGTTGCATGGCAGGAGGTCTCTGTAACAATTCAAAGAGAGTTGGGTTGTGACAGCTGATGAGTCTTTCTTGCACAGTTTCCAACAGATCATGCACTACCACATGCAGAACGAGCAGTACAAGAAGGTGATCGAGGTGTGTGAGTTGTATGGAGACCAGGAGGCTTGTCTCTGGGAACAGGCTCTTGGCTACTTTGCACGGAAGGAGGAGGACTGTAAGGAGTACATTGCTGCAGTGCTGAAACACATTGAGAACAAGAATCTTATGCCTCCACTGCTTGGTAATAATGACATGTGACACTCACCCACAGCACCCCCCAAAAAACCCCTAACCCAACCAAAGCAACCAACCAAAACCCTCAAACCACAAAAATCTCCAACCCAAACTAGCTTGTAGCGCTCTTTATAGATCAGAAATCTGAGAGAAGAATCAATGAAATTGGAGCCCCCCATTTGAAGTAATAACCTGCTCTATAGGGAAGAGCAATGTCAGTCACAGCTCCCTAATTAAGAAGAAAGATCTGCAGTATCAGTGACATGTCTGTACATGATTTTGTTCTGTCAGTGGGGCAGTGAAGGGTTTACTGAAACTCCTGCTGTGCCTGGTGGAGAAGTTGAACTGAAGTCCAATCCACTACTAGATCCTTGCTTTGTTCCTTTTGGTCTGAGCTATCCAGATACGCTCCCCATTGCCCACTTCTGGAAGAGGTCAAACTAAGAGACCCTTGAAGTGAGTTCTTCCAATTCCTTAAGAATGCAAACTGTCTTTACCTGTAAATGGCCTCTCCCAGGAAAGCCAGGCAGGACTAGTGTAGCTGCACTTTTTGAGCTTGTCTTTAAACTAACATCTCTGTTGCTGTCAGTTGTGCAGACCCTGGCTCATAACTCCACAGCCACCCTGTCTGTGATTAAGGATTATCTTGTCAACAAGCTGCAGAAGCAGAGCCGCCAGATAGAGCAGGATGAGCAGAGAATTCAAAAATACCGAGAAGAAACAACGAGAATCCGCCAGGAGATTGAAGAGCTAAAAGCAAGGTGCAGGAGTGTGTGCTGCCTTGTCTTGTCCTGTATAAGAACTGCTGTTTTATTAAGGTAAAATATAGTTTGTCTTATGCTTTTCCATGTTGTCACTCTCTCAGTCCCAAGATCTTTCAGAAGACCAAGTGTAGCATTTGCACCAGTGCATTGGAGCTGCCTTCAGTCCACTTCCTCTGTGGTCATTCCTTCCACCAGCACTGCTTTGAAAGCTACTCCGAGAGCGATTCAGAATGTCCTACTTGCATGCCAGAAAATCGCAAAGTCATGGACATGATCCGAGCGCAGGAGCAGAAGAGGGATTTGCACGACCAGTTTCAGCATCAGGTAGGGTAACATTGCCTGTCTTACCAAGTTGAAATAAATAGTGTTTAGATTCATTTATGGATTCGTGGAGGCTGGTAGTAAAGGGGAATGCTTGAGCGGATTTCATAAGCGAAGCTGTGTTGACTGAATAATGAGGCATTAGACCCAAGGGTGACTGCATTGCGTATAGAGCATGAAGAGTTCTTGTTGCTCTGTGAAGGTGAAAGAGACTCCATTCTCATCTGACCCTCAGATGGGTTGAGACTTACTGGTCAATGTGATAGCTGGTAAACAAGTTGTATAGAGCAAATTAGGGAGAAAGGAAAAAACAAAGTGTGAAATGAAATGGGGCAAATGGGGACAGGACCAATATGTTGGCAAAGTTGAGAATGGGACATATGTGGAAACTAGAGGAGCTGAGGCAGTCCCCTTCCTGCGTCTTTCAGTTGTTCATTATCTCCTCAGTGCATGGCTCAGATGAGGGTTGGAATAGGAGATGGAATGGCCAGTGGCAGAAAATCTAGCAGCTTCCTCTCTGCTACATGTAACCTGTGTATAGAATGAATAGCCAGGGAGTGACATGTCCCTAGTGAGAGGCTCTAAATGCAGGGATTGAAAGGAAAGAGGGCTGGAGGCAAGAGGCTCCTGAGGCTTTTGCTAATGCTGCTGTTGTGTGTCCGGCAGCTCAAGTGTTCCAACGATGGCTTCTCTGTTGTTGCTGACTACTTTGGTCGTGGTGTCTTCAATAAGCTCACGCTCATCACGGACCTGCCCTCAGGAAAAGCGGCCACTACAATTGAGGCCGGCCTGCAGCGGGAGCTGCTCATCCACACCAAGCGCAGCACCTGACCCCGGCCTTGTCCTCGCACCCTCTCGGGTAGTACGGAGTCCCTGCTGCATTCTCGGACACCTGTGTGTGGCTTCACCCCTTGGCCCCCAATAAACCAGACTGTCTGGGCAGTGCTGCACCCTGACCAGTGCCTCAGCCCCACACACCAGACTGACTGGGCTGTGCCCCCCACCCCTGCCCCACAGACCTGACTGACTGGGCTGTGCCCCTCCTGGTCCCACAGACGGGACTGATGGATGGGGCCGTGCTCCCCCCGGTCCCACAGACGGGACTGATGGAGGGGGCCGNCCGCGGCCGAGCGGGGACCGGCACCGAGGGCGACGATGCGGACACCGACCCGGGCACCGAGCCGCTGCTGCTGCGGAGAGAGAACGGCGTGGAGGGCAGGGCGGTGCGCGTGGGCACCCGGCGGAGCCAGGTGGGCAACGGCGGGGCCAGTGCACGAGGAGCGCTCCCGTCCTGACCCCCGGCTGGCGGACTCCTCGGGGCTGAGGGGGGGCGCTGAGCTTCCCCATTCCGCGCGTCTGGCGCCTTCCTTGGGACTCCCGAAGAGATTCGGAGAGCGCTTCCTTGGAGCCCAAGGGAGGGATGGTCGGCGGTGGCGGCGCGGGGACCGGGGCTGGGGGCGGCCCGGGGCCGACGGGGACTGCGTAACTGGTGAGGCCTGTGCAGCTCTTGTAGGAAAAACCCCAGCCAGAGGCGGCCGCAGCCCGCTCAAGGGCAGGGAAGGGACGTGTCCGGAGATACAGCGGGTATCTCTGGCCAGCGGCTGCGGCGGGAGGAGCAGCCTCGCAAAAGGAGATAAGCGACCCCCGGGCCTTTGTTCCGAGATAATCTCACTCCTTCTGCTCGCACGTTCTAGGAAGAATTCCGTACTGTCAAGAAGGCATTTGGTGTAGTTTAGACGCTAAGGGACATAGCCATGCCTGTGTGCTGCCTCATTTTCTATAGGAGGCTCTAGCGACCCTTTACAAAGGGAAGCAGCTACTTAGAGTAATTTCACTTGTAGGGAAACTACAGTCCTGAGAACCACATTAGGTACCCAAGGATCCTGAGCCCTTCGGTGGGAGAAAAGCTCTTCCACAGAGGTGAAACACAACAGGTAGAAGCTTGAGGATCCTGATCTGCAGGCTTTTGCTCTGGTCACTCTTCCTAACTTGATAAATTCATTGCTGTGCCTCTCCACTGCTTGGATCACAGCAGTACTGGACATAGGGAAATGTGGTTGTGCCACTTAGTTAATAAAAGTTCTTTAGTGAAATGCTGTGTTCACACAGTTCAAGGGGTTTGTATCCATGAGTGAATTTACCTGAGGCAACCTGTTTCTAATGCGTTTGATTTCGAGAGAATGTACTGGTCATGCATGCCTGACTGCTGAAGAATAGCAAAGCCTCCTTAGCTACTGAGTGGACAATGTGCTCTCTCTTGAGGACTTTCTGCTTCCTTGCAGCTGGCCCGGATTCAGACTGACAGTGTGGTTATGATGCTCCGTGAGCTGTACCCTGACCTACACTTTGAGATTGGTAAGGTTTTTTGGGTGCTGCCCTTGGGTGGATGGCATCAGGAGCCAGTTGGTTATCTTTGTGGGCAAGAGGTGTGTGTAGAGTCAGGAGGACGATTCAGCCCTGCTTATCTAAAAGTGCAGTCTGAATTCAGTTAAGTTGTGTGGCTGAGCAGCTACTGCTGCTGGTTTCTTCTGGGGGAGAAAGATGGATTTTGTAGGCTCCTGATTGAAGCTCTGACTGTGTGGTGGAGGTGGTGTTCTGTTGCTCCATATGCAAACCTGGTATCATTCTGGCTGCACCCCACTGAGGATTAGGGGCATTTTCTGGTCTGGTGCTTGAAGCTTTCACCAGGAATAACTCAGCCTTGCACTGAAGAGAACTGCTGTGTATGTGTTCACTGGCACTTCAGAGACAGACTGGCAGTTTCCATTGGGTCAGCTCTTCCCCCACTTTTCCCCTTGCTTTGGTTTTTGAGGCGGTGAAGAAAGTCTCCTTTTCACTTGTCTGGAGTGTAGTGTATCTTTGGAAGTGAGCTGCCCTTGTGCTGAGCCCAAGGTGGGGCATTTCACGTAGGTGCTTTCAGCCTAAGCCCAGTGCTCTCACTGAGCCTCACATTTTATCTGTACTGTCTCTGAGCAGTTGCCATGTCAACAACTGGAGACAAGATCTTGGATACAGCACTTTCCAAGGTAAAGAATCTCTTCTTCCTATATACAAGAACTAATTGTGTTAGAAGTTATATTGGCTGATGCTTCTTTTATGGTTCATGTTCTTCATTTATGTGTAGATTGGGGAGAAGAGCCTCTTCACCAAAGAGTTGGAAAATGCACTTGAAAGAAATGAGTAAGAGCTTATTGTTTTCTCTTTCTCCTCTGGCATTCAGTGCTCTTTGGACATCTTTGGCTTACTGCATATGTGATCTGCTTTCCTTGTGGTACCTTGCTGGCTAAACCCAAATTCTTTAAGTCACTGTTGTGTTGTTTTTTCTCCCTAACTTGGGCTTAGGCCATATTATTGTGTTAAAATTTATTAACATATTTGCAGACTAAATATGCAGGAGAATTGGGCATGGGCAAGTTGTGCTGTGTTCTGTGCAACTCTCTATGGAATACCTGGTTCAGGTTCCTGCTGGAGCAGAGAGAGATTAGTGATGTTTTTGTGGGTGTGAGGAGTTGGGGGTTTGTTGTTTAATCTTTTTTTCTTTTTCAGTGTTCTTTAGGAGGGTTTCAGTGGTGCCCTAGTTAAAGTAGGTTTGAAAAGAAAGGTGCTCGTCTGTATCTCTGCCACGTAGTTACATCGTACTGCATTTTCAGTGAAGTTGGTGAAAAAATACTGAGGACTCAAGCATTGATCATGTTCACCTACCATTCGATGAAGCAGGTGCCCTGTGGCTTGGGTTGCTGTCCCTTTCAGTTTGAAGCATAATCCAGGCTACAGGCTGATGAGTGTTGGTACATATGAACGCTGCCAGGGTCTTCCCCTCATTCAGCATTGCTGCTGGGAGGGAGGCATTGTTCCAAGGGAAAAAGAGAGACAAAGAAAGGTGAAGTAGGGGTTTTTTGAGTCACATGAGAACTCTGTAGTCATTCTGGCTGTGAAATCCTGAGATTCCTCTCTTTTCTCCAGATTAATTCCCAGAGTGAATTCATACTTTTCTGTAGGTGAGCTGCAGACCTCTGGTAGATCACCCATCTGTTCACTGATTGCTATCCTCTAATTTTTAGAGTTGACCTCGTGGTTCACTCCTTGAAGGACCTGCCAACTTCTCTGCCTCCTGGCTTTACCATCGGCGCTGTCTGCAAGTAAGTGTGGACACGGGGCTCAATTCTCTGAGGACTTGCATTTTACAGTGTCAGTAAAGGAGGCCAAAGACAGCTTACGTCCCTTTAGGTGTCTGAAGTTTCATCACCCTCTGATTAATCTCCAAAACAATGGCAACACCAGAGCTGCTCTAGTGTTCCACAGCCAGTAGGTGTGCTGGAAAATCTTGCTCTTACAATGACAATAGGGTATTTTGGTGCCTGAGCCAGTTCTTCCAGGGACTGATAGCAGAATCGTTGAGTTTAACAATCTTCCCTTAAATGATGTGCCAGTCATTCTGCACTTGCGTTATTTTGCAGAAGGGAAAACCCACTTGATGCTGTGGTCTTTCATCCAAAAAACTGTGGAAAAACACTGAGCCTTCTTCCTGAAAAGAGGTGAGTGGGAGAGGAAGACATTCAGGTGTAAAACCAGAAAGGGTCAGTTGGTTGATACTTTGCAGTGGCAAGTCAGTGAACTCTTTGATTTATCCTGTAGTAGTTTTACACTGCTTTTCTCGAGTGATCTTAATTTCAATATAAGAAACAAAAAACCCCCCATTTGTTTCCTTGAAAGTTCTGTCAAACCTTTGGCTTGAGGTAAGTGTTAGGAATGTTCTGAATTTCACCGATTTTGTTTTTCCCTATAGTGTGATTGGAACCAGTTCACTTCGGAGAGCAGCTCAGCTCAAAAAGAAGTTCCCACAGTTAGAATTTAGGGATATTGTATCCTTTCCTGGCGAAACATGGGAGCTGGGTAAAACTGCAAAGGAGAAAATACAACTTTATGCAAAAAATGTAGGTTCAAAACTAATTTGTACCAGATGACCTGAGAGAACAAACTGCTTCCTGCAAGGTTGCCCTCTGCTACCCTGTTGTGAGGGGGAGACTGTAGCCACTGTGTCCTCTGCTTTCTTGTGAGGTTGTGCAGAAGGGGCCAGCCCTGATCTTGTTGGGATTCAGGGTGTAGTGGACTGTGTGCCTCCCATGTGTTTGTTGAGGGGGTGTGACCAGATGCCAGTGGGTTCCCAATAACCCTGGATCTGATTTGGGCCACTAGTTCCGATGTGGGTGGCTGAGCTACTGAGGAAAGGCATTATTTCAGTCCTAGGAACAGAGTTCTTTGCAGTGCAGGAGGAGCTGTACTTACATGATGTGGAGAGTCAGCACTTGAATTAATATTCCATAATGCTTGGAAAAATTAGGGTTAAAAAAGCAATTGTCCATATTTAACATTTCTTTTGGGGATGGCACTGATGTTTTCATTTGGAGGCTGTTGGATTCTGTACAATCTGTAAATAGTCAAGTGGTTGTAGGACTGTTTGCCTGCTGTTTTTGTGCTTGCTTAACCACTTCTACAGAGGGGGAACTTAAATACCCGCCTAAAGAAGCTAGATGAGAAGGAAGACTTCAGTGCCATCATCCTGGCTGCTGCTGGGCTGAAGAGGATGGGCTGGGAGAATCGCATTGGCCAGGTGAGGAGCAGCAAAGCAGAAAATACCATTCTCTGCCGAACCATCAGCTGCTTGTGTTTCAGGCCTAGTGGTTGTGCTGTCCAAGAGAATGCAGTCTGCTGACTCCGTTGCCATGTTAGCTTTTGATTTGAGGCACTTCAGGGAGGAATTTTGAGGGGGGTTTTAGTTGCTTGCTTTTTTCTTCATACAGAAATTGATACTGTTCAGCTTTCCATGGTTCAGTAACAGTTAGGGTTAGGTTAGTGCTGATCATCTCCCACCACTGCAGCACTGGCAGTGCAGGGTTGTGCAAGAATCAGATCTTTGTGATTGGCTCATTCACTAAGTGCCACAGTCCAGCTGACGGAAAGGGCATTGCCTCACTTCAGTGGTGGGAACACCGAGGCATGGGAAGGGAGAGGTGCTACTCCTTGCATCTGACTTGAGATCCATTGATATTAAAGATAAGCAAAGAATTTGTCTTGTTTCATGTGTTCTGAACAGTGCAACTTAACTCTGATTTTACTTTCTTGTAGCTCCTGGCCCCTGAAGATTGTTTGTATGCTGTTGGACAGGTATGTTACAATGTTTGTACCTTAAGCCATGCTATGTATTGAAAGCCAGCAGCAGCATGATGTGTCTGAGTAGTTAATTGTGCTGAAGACTTCTCACGTGTTGGTTGCCAAAAACCTGCTGCATCAATCTCTTTTGTTGGCTTTATGCTGTTTTTAGGCACAGCTTATTGGAAGAGTGGGAGTCAGCTCTGTTGCCCAGTGTGGGGGGAGCTGATTTATGTCAGTAATGGGAAAACAGTAAATGGAAAAGGTAACGCACGCACAGCTCTGTGGTGTGACACGGCAGGTATGGGGCAGGTTCTGGCAGAGTTGGTGTTACACTGCACCTGGATAATTGTGTGGAGCTGCTGTAGCATGATTGCCACGCTCCCTCCTTCTCCCTTAGGGTGGAGCTGAAAAAACACTGAAATACTGCTGTGTCTTGGAGCACATTCTTAGTGCTCTTGTTTCTAGGTAGGCCAACGGTTCCAGTCTGTGCCAGGCAGGTGGCTGAGGTTACGCAGGATTGCTCAGCTGATATCAAACTCGCTGAACCCGATGCACTAGTGATTGCAAGGGACCAGTCTGCAATTCTGTCTGAAATGGGGATTTTGATCATGTGTTGATCGGGTACTGTGCAGTGCTTCTCTGCCCCAGTCTCACATTCAATTTAGGAAATAATTGTTTTGTTACTCTTACTCATTTAGAACTGAATTTGTTTCTTGAGAAAAAGTGGTAAACCTTGGATTTATCCAGCCTACTCGTCCCAGAGGCATGGGAGGGTGGGTGTTTCTTTATATGCAGACATAATTGAGATAGGTTCTAGAATAGTTTGAGGTGACAGCATGACCTTTAACACTCAGCTGAATGAGTGCTGAGTGCACACACAGATGCATGAAATGGAAGAATTATTATATTTTGTTGTATATTTCTTCTAGGGTGCCTTAGCAGTGGAAGTTCGTGCCAAAGACCAAGAGATACTGACAATGGTGTCTGCCCTCCATGATGCAGACACTGTGTTGTGCTGCATTGCTGAGAGAGCCTTTATGAAGCGCTTGGTAGGTCTGGCTCTTCTGCCCACAGCAGTAAATACTGCTCTGCTGGTTGACTTGATGCCCCGGTATGGGAGATCTGTTACACTTCCCTAAAACTGTGAAGGAAGGATTACTTCTGAACTGAGAAGGGCTTGAAGAGTGGTGGGTGGGATTGTGTGCATCCTAAACTTTTCAGAGGTTTCTGCTTTGAATGTGTTGGGTAGGAGCCTCAGTGTCAGCTGCTTTTTGTTTTAGGAAGGTGGATGTAGTGTCCCTGTTGCTGTCAACACCCTGCTGAAGGACGGCCAGGTGAGGAGTACTTTGTATTTTTTCTGGGATTATTTCTCAATTTCTGGGAAACTACAGAAAAGTGCAACCTTCTACTTGTGAAGTGGCACCTTTGCTAACAGGGATTTCTTCTCTTGTATTGTACTACTATTCTTGCTGATCCCACTACAGGACAAAAGCCTTCCCCTTCAGATTTAGCTTGGTATGCAGGCTGGGTTTTTTTGTGGAGGGGGTAGTTGGCTCTTTGCTTGTTAATATGGGATTAATCCACTCTGTCTGTCTTTCCAAGTTGTACTTGACAGGAGCAGTCTATAGCTTGGATGGATCTGACAGCCTGAAGGAGACTATGCAGACCAGTGTTAATTACCCCCATGAGGTAAGTCAACCACAGTGGCTTCAAAATTCAAACCTGGAGCTGCATGACAAAAGACAGACCATTAGAAATAAATTACTTCTGGTCTGGTTCCTTGGAAGCTGTAACAGCATGGTGTGCTCCTCAGCTGCTCAGACCAGATTTTACCCTGTTTTATGGGTGTCCCAAACAATTCCTCGCCCACTCCTCCCCACTGCCTTACCTCGAGGTGCTTGTATTTACAGAATGAAGATGGACCCAACGATGATGTGCAGCATGTTGGCATCACAGCCAAGAATGTTCCTGCTCGGGCCCAAGAAGCTGCAGAGAACCTGGGAATTGAACTGGCTAATTTACTTCTGAGCAAGGGAGCAAAGCACATCCTTAGTGTGGCAAGGCAGCTCAACGATGCCCGCTGAACCTTGATGGGGCCAGGAGTGCTACAACTCTCTGTAGCTACACCATCATCCTCTAGAGGAAGGGATTTTAACATTCACTCCAGTTTTGACTGATGTTTGGATGAAAAAACATGAAATAATAAGTTAACCAACTTGAGCAGTTTGTGCTGTTCAGGGTTTTCATCCCTTCCCATTTCTCTAAATTGCCCAATTGTCTTTGAAGTATTTTCAATTATTTTTGTAGCTAGGAAGTTAAAAGCAAAAATTAGAGACTCTAATTGTTCTATTCCATTTAGGAAGAAAGTACTCATTACAAATTACATAATGGGAGACTTGGCTGTGCTGGTACTCAAATGCTGTGCTTTGCTGAGTCCGTTTTTTGGGGCTCTTCACTCACTGGACCACTGAAAGCTCCCATCAGGGTGGGCACCGTGTACCATACGGTAAAACAGCAGAAGCCACTTTCACCTTCTGTCTGTAAATTGTGTTTACCGGGTAGATACACATTTGCCAATTGCCCAGTGAGTGGACAGCCACTGTTTCCTGTGTATGCTTGCCCAGTTCATGTACAGTAGCCAGTGAAGGGGGAGCACAAGCCTTAATTGGGACTGTTGTGCCTTCCTTTGTGACAGCTCCTTCCTTTAACTGGCTCCTTGCACTCTCGACTGGGTCACCATCCTCAGCAGGGCCCGAGTTACAGTGCCTTGTAGAAACACCGAAAGGGCACCGTATCGGGGTCCTGTTTTGTAAACGTAGCACTATTTTATTGTCTGTAATGTCCACCGAACGTAACAACTAAATACAGTCAAATGAGGACTCCTTACGGAGCAGCTCTCGTGTTCCGTGTCCGGTTCTGTCTGTCCGCAGCCGCCGCGGCGCTGCCTCCCCCCGCCCCCC
>WEKX01028472.1:2175-18241 GCA_013390025.1 Pitta sordida | reverse complement strand
AGTATGTCTTTTTATAGGTTAGTGAGGGACAACAAATCAAGATTGAGTGAAGAGTATTTCAACATTCACCTCTTTCCTATTTATACAAGTAATTTTGGACATAGTTTTGAACATGCCAGTTATGAAAAAGGTGTCTAAGTGCAAAGCACAGTTTGGGCTTTGGTCTCCTAAGAGACTGTCTGTATAGGTCCTGTCTGTAAGAATAAGATAATTCTAACTATATATACATATATCATAACAGCATTTTATCTTAATTTGATATGGTACATTTCACATTAATTTGATATTTATAAATATGGTGCACCGATGTAAAAGCCTCTAGGGAAGACTAAGTATTACATTTTCTGCTGCATATCATGTCTTAAAATCTTTGATGCTACATTCCTCTTACTAGATGATGAACTATAGCTAAAAACTTCTTGGAAAATCAGGAAACCATTAGTAGTGGGCTGTAGTAGCAGTAATTCAGTTGTGATTAAAATTCAGAAAAACTTATAGTCTCCTATTTCTATGTATGAGATAAAATGATGATATAGAAAATAAGAAAAGCAAGACTTTAGTGTAGAAAAGGATTATTTGTTTTGAGATGACATTATAAAACAGGCTTCTTAAGTGCTAGGGTGTTCTGCAACTAATCGATAGAGCAGAATTCTAAAACTTATTGCCTTTGGTAGAACAGCTGATGAAGGATTTGCAGATATATTGCCAATATTTTGCAGAAGGCATACCAGACATCTCCCACCAGGAATAATCTATACGCTGAATTCAGTGTCTTCCTCTTTGAAAGAGAGATGGTGGTGACAAATCTGCCTTTAACAGTTGTTTTAATTTTGAAAGATTACAGAATTGATTGGAATAAGAGTAGTAAAACTACAACAGACTTTCCTTTCTCTCTATTTGGATGTTGAAGCCAAATACAGATTTGAGACAGATTTCCTAGAAGATCTTGGCAAGTATTTATCATCTTCACCACACCCAGCACAGTAAATCAGAACAAAAAATATATATTTGATATTTTTATTATCCTTCTCTTGAAGAAGTGTTCTGGTCTGGGTGACTTGACAGATCAGAACCCCAGCAGTTGTCTCTTGGGTCATATTCTGCAGTTCTTTGCTACTTTAGAAACACAGTGAATATCAATGAAGTAAAAATGAAACACCTGAGATCTGAGAAAATCTAAAGAGTGGTGATTAAGGTTTTGCAAGCAAAAAATAAAGCAGGTATATTTTTTCCAGAAAATATTTGCTCCTATATTTTAATGTGGGTAGAAAAAGCCATTCATACTTTCTACTACATGTAACCGGAGCTGTAAATCTTATGGGAAAAGATGTTGTTTAACTAAAGAAAACAATATTGCAATCTTGTCCCAACTCCCCACCTTCTTTTTTCCTGCCTTGAGCACACAAAATTGTTATATAATCAAAACATATTAAATTCTGTATGGACATAATGAAGACCTCAAGAGTGTATATTTTTAGGAGTGATGCTTTGGCCAATATTTACATATCCAGAAACTGAGAAGAAAATTTGTTCAAACACTCATTCTTAGTTATTGTATATTTCAGCATTCTGAAATTATTATTCTAACCAAGAAGAAAACCCCTTTCTTACATTCCATCCTGATTTACATCTAAACTGTAAAAAAAGACTCTAAACTCTCGCCCCTTACTCTACATCACCTATGCTTGCATCTCATCCTCTTAAGCTCTAACTAGTAATAGAGTACATAGCCTGTTTCTTTAACACTTACTTTGTCATAATTTCTTCACCTTTAAGTGTTTGAGCTGAAATGTTACTTTTGAGTAATGTCTCTGGGCTGAGTTTTTAAGTAATAAAATTACTCATGGAATCAAGTAATCTATAATTTCCCATATTGAAAACTTCTTGCAACAGTTTTGTCCAGTATTGTTTTGGCATCCATGCATTGAAATGAAGATGGTAATGTAATTCTCTTGGTATCTTTATTCCTCAGAAAAATCAGAGCTATTTAGTCTAATTTTCTAAAACTTCTGCCTACATTGAGCACACTCAACGCAACACAAGTTTTCCTGAATTTCTGCAGATTATTTTAGAACCAGACTCTAGGATTAGGTTCAGGGAATACAGCTACCTTCCAAAGCTGTTCCCCCTGCTGAGGTCCGAGCAAGTTGGAAGAAAAATTAACCACTTTGGAAGAGAAGGAAGAAAGAGAATCGTGTGATCCCATAATTAAAGTCTTAACATAGATCATACTCCAAAATAAGCCATCTTGTGGAAAATCTCTCCTAATGCTCTTCTTTAACTCATTTTCATTTTAATGAAAATGAAGTGGTTGAGG
Organism: Pitta sordida; assembly: GCA_013390025.1. NCBI lineage: Eukaryota > Metazoa > Chordata > Aves > Passeriformes > Pittidae > Pitta > Pitta sordida. The sequence goes on along the minus strand of WEKX01028472.1, from coordinate 15,924 downwards.
CATGGCTTTCCAATTGCAGCTCCTTTAGGAATATTGACTGTAGCACACTTTCACAAAATATGCGTTAAAAAAAAAAAATCAGCCCAGACCTTAAAAAATCTTCAGCAAAATACATTTGCCATTCGGTTTTCAATAGCTGGTAACTAAATCAATGAAGAGACTGCAGCAGGAAAACACTGGATATAGTCAGGTCTTGATTTCTCCTGTTTAATTATAAAGTCAACAGGGCATTCTGAGGTTTTTTTAGATCCTTGATATATTACAAGGTTCCAAAATTCCTCTTAATTACAGAGGAAAAGAATGTGAGAAGGAAGATCTTGGTGCAGAATAAAAGACAGTTTTAACCTAAATCCAGTATTTAGTGCTAATAAATATGCTGTATCAATGCCACAACCAGAAAATAGTATGTAAGGCTTTCATATGCAAAAAGCAGCAGAGCAGCTTTCCATGGCTACTGCTCCTTGCCTTTCACACCCGCCTCGTCTGCCAACTGGATCTATCTTGACGGAGAGACCTTAAATTCCTGCAAGCAAACTGTAAGGCACATGCAGTAGCAGCAGTGTACTGACATTTGCTAAGCACCAGAGTCCCTCAAGTGACTGGGAGCGAAGCCATTGACGTCACTGAACAATAGGCAAAATATTTCCTCCTCCTCCATAGTCCTAAACTGTAAACACCCAGCTTGCACACAGCAGGCTGAACATTTGGGGAGAGGCGGAGAAGGAGAATGTGAAAAACTCTCAACTGATGCTGCTGAAAACAAGCAGCTGTTCCTGCATAACCAGTCCCTCCTTATTCTTTCCATTTTGCTGTTAGGATTACTCGTTCCCCCTCAGTGTAGGTCACATAGTATGGAAGATAACGCTAAAATAAACTATAAATAAAACTGTATCTACTGATCTCACAAGGAATTTTTAGAAGTAAAATGNTCATGTGGCAAAGTATTACTTGTCTGGTGTGCTTTCCTTTTATCTATCATTGTCATTTTTGTACTTGCATGGGCTACGCTATGGTCAAATACTGNAAAAAAAAAGTGCCCTCTTTTTCTTCCTGTTTCTGTCTGTTATGGATAGCCTACAGTATTGCAATAGTCATCCATGTATTTTGGGTAATGTGAAGTGCACCGAAAGCAAGTGAATTTCCATCTCAGTCCCATGCAGCTACATAATGATGAGGAAAAGAGAAAGAACATAGTTCAGAATTACAATTACAGAATTATAATTACAGAATCACATAGATCAGTATATTCTCTAGATTCACTGTAAAAACTGGTTTAACTCCTTGTGTTGGAGGATTATGGCATAGGCAGAAAACATAAAGACAGAGTTAATCTTGAAAATGGAAATCTAACTACAGCTTTTTGTGACTATACAAAAAAATACTGATGCACAAACTCATTAGGATTTATCAGTTGTTTGACAGAATACTGTGCAGTGGAATAACCAGTTAAATAGTGCTGGAAAACAGTAAATGCAGGGAACCTAATTCGTCTCTTTTCTTCACAGACTTTTGGAAGAATATCCAATCCTATGAGTAGTAAATCTTTCCTGTTTCAAGATGGCAAGATCCCTGGAGTGGAGGAAAAGGGCTGAAAAGTGTTCTTAAATGCACTTTAAAAAAAAAAAAAAGCTCAAGGAAAGCACTGAATCAGGGAGCCCTGAAAGCTTCTGTAAAACTTGATAGGGAATATAAACTAGAGAAATTAATCCCACTATGAGTTCTCAACCTTGGATTCAAAAGGCAACACTGGAAGAAACCCTAAGAAAGAGCTCCATAAAGATATGTATCTTCTTATTAAAGCCTTGTCTGAAAACATCAGGTTGGTGTATCATGTCCCTGGAGATGATTCTGGGAGTGCCAAAGGAAGTACTTGTGTCACCTGATTGCTAACAGAACAATCATTTCCATGGAAGTCAAAGTGATCCAGGCTTGGATCTATCTTCCTCCTGCCTCATTTAATTTTTTCTCACTTTGTCCAGTGAAGGTGGTGAATAAGCCCCTTTCACGATATATGTTCTCAAACTAAAGATGAAGGAATCAACCCCATCACCACATTCTGCAGAGGGTAACACTTGAGACAGGGAGAGGCACCTTTTTCCTGTCCAATGCTGCTCTCTGTTGAATGAGGCTATGTGTGGCACATCACATTTGCAACACATAGTGAGTGATTTATGGTTTCGAAGTGCTGAACAAACAACACATTTTTTCCCAAACAGACCACAACTCATTATCCCACATTTAATATGCAGGAAAAGTAGGTGGGCTAATTACCTAGTTTGCAGTAAAATTATTCTAGTAGGACACAATGCTGCACTGATGTTGCTGCTTCATGTCCAGCTGCTTTTCTTGTACTGAATTATCTGTACTGTTGAAAGAGTCTAGTTCAAGAATAATGAACCTCATCACCACTTCATAGCATGCAGCAACAGCACAGAAATTATTTCACTTCTGGGTCTTGGCATCTGTTGTTCCACATGTTTTGCTCCATTTGTTGATGGGCTGGTACTGGAGCTCTGCACCCTTGCTTATGCATTTTCTACAGCAAACAATGACTGAAACAAGCTTCTCATGTGGCAAAGTATTACTTGTCTGGTGTGCTTTCCTTTTATCTATCATTGTCATTTTTGTACTTGCATGGGCTACGCTATGGTCAAATACTGTTCTTTAGCTGAGCTAGGTGACAAAATAAAAACATGTAAAAAAAATTAGGTAGATTAAAAGAATTAACAGACACTTAGCATCGCCATGTCATAAAAATATATGGAATACTAGAATAAGGTGCTATCACACACAGAATCACACACAGAATATTATGAGTTGGAAGGGACCCACAAGGATCATCTAGTCCAACTCACCACCTAANTCATTAGGATTTATCAGTTGTTTGACAGAATACTGTGCAGTGGAATAACCAGTTAAATAGTGCTGGAAAACAGTAAATGCAGGGAACCTAATTCGTCTCTTTTCTTCACAGACTTTTGGAAGAATATCCAATCCTATGAGTAGTAAATCTTTCCTGTTTCAAGATGGCAAGATCCCTGGAGTGGAGGAAAAGGGCTGAAAAGTGTTCTTAAATGCACTTTAAAAAAAAAAAAAAGCTCAAGGAAAGCACTGAATCAGGGAGCCCTGAAAGCTTCTGTAAAACTTGATAGGGAATATAAACTAGAGAAATTAATCCCACTATGAGTTCTCAACCTTGGATTCAAAAGGCAACACTGGAAGAAACCCTAAGAAAGAGCTCCATAAAGATATGTATCTTCTTATTAAAGCCTTGTCTGAAAACATCAGGTTGGTGTATCATGTCCCTGGAGATGATTCTGGGAGTGCCAAAGGAAGTACTTGTGTCACCTGATTGCTAACAGAACAATCATTTCCATGGAAGTCAAAGTGATCCAGGCTTGGATCTATCTTCCTCCTGCCTCATTTAATTTTTTCTCACTTTGTCCAGTGAAGGTGGTGAATAAGCCCCTTTCACGATATATGTTCTCAAACTAAAGATGAAGGAATCAACCCCATCACCACATTCTGCAGAGGGTAACACGTGAGACAGGGAGAGGCACCTTTTTCCTGTCCAATGCTGCTCTCTGTTGAATGAGGCTATGTGTGGCACATCACATTTGCAACACATAGTGAGTGATTTATGGTTTCGAAGTGCTGAACAAACAACACATTTTTTCCCAAACAGACCACAACTCATTATCCCACATTTAATATGCAGGAAAAGTAGGTGGGCTAATTACCTAGTTTGCAGTAAAATTATTCTAGTAGGACAGAATGCTGCACTGATATTGCTGCTTCATGTCCAGCTGCTTTTCTTGTACTGAATTATCTGTACTGTTGAAAGTGTCTAGTTCAAGAAGAATGAACCTCATCACCACTTCATAGCATGCAGCAACAGCACAGAAATTATTTCACTTCTGGGTCTTGGCATCTGTTGTTCCACATGTTTTGCTCCATTTGTTGATGGGCTGGTACTGGAGCTCTGCACCCTTGCTTATGCATTTTCTACAGCAAACAATGACTGAAACAAGCTTCTCATGTGGCAAAGTATTACTTGTCTGGTGTGCTTTCCTTTTATCTATCATTGTCATTTTTGTATTTGCATGGGCTACGCTATGGGCAAATACTGTTCTTTAGCTGAGCTAGGTGACAAAATCAAAACATGTAAAAAAAATTAGGTAGATAAAAAGAATTAACAGACACTTAGCATAACCATGTCATAAAAATATATGGAATACGAGAAAAAGGTGCTATATTTCTGATCTGATCAAATCTCACTCTTTCTTTACTTCTACCTGAACAATCAACTACAATGTAAAACAGTGCACTTGCTTTGTTCATGTGCAAATTATTTGAGACGAAGAGACCAAGACCGTATTTAGAAAGCCAAATATGCTGAGGTAAATTTGGAAATCTATATTTAGTGACTGTAGCCTGTATTGCACACCTGAGAAGGTCTGAGATCTCAGTATATGCCCCAGCTGTATCTTGATCCCAAAGAGGTATTCAGCAAGTATCTTCAGGAACATTGTTTTCTACAGGAGGAAAATTCAGGCATCTGGCTTTGAATCAGGCCAAGACCCTAGAACAACCTGCTATTCAGTCTAATGTCTATCTTGGCATCTTCCTTGAGACGTGCCATTGCTAGAAGCCAAGTGATACTAAGAAAGAATTGCATACAATTATGGGAAACAGCCTAGAAGAACATCCTGAAATGTTAAGTACACTGCATTCACAGGTTCGCAGGTTATTCTGATTTGGAAGGGACCCACAGGATCATCTAGTCCAACTTCCAAGCAAACGCCCAGGGATCAGGCCCGCAAGCGTGGAACCACGGGCACCATGCTCCAACCATCCAAGCCTCCGACCAACTAGGCCATGTCACTAAGCTCCTCATCGAGTCTCCTCTTAAACACTTACAGGGATGGTGACTCCACCACCTCCCTGGGCAGACCATTCCACTGAGAGATCACTCTCTCATTCATAGCAATGCATTTTTAAGCATAGGCAAACATTTTGTGCATTTAAGCTTTATTAGTACAAATATTCACAGAAAATATGTCTTATTTTCGTTGCTTGCCGACATGGATGTGAATACAATTTGATACATACTTACCCTTGGTAACTTTGAAGGTTTTCCTCTTTTTCACTTTCCCACGGCTGAAAATTTATTTCTCAGTAAATGTATGTAGGACACACAGACATTTTAAGCACCTCCCAGAACACGTCTGTTGAAGAAATGAGGGATAGGAGAAGGAGTGACAGAAAGAAAACTTAAAGAAAATTACCTTCACTGTAGGAAACATGCCTTTTGTATTTTGGTATCTCCCTATATAGCTGAATTGACTCTACACAAATTCACTTTCAGGCAGAGCCTGAGAAAAGAAAATGCTGTGAAAATACTGGAGAAGTGTGCAAAAGTTTTCTACAATTTTAACTTGAGCAAATATGCTTAAAATTAAAAATGTAGAGAACACAGCATTTCCTCTTGTTCCCATGTGAGCTAAAAGGAAAGTGCAATATATTAAAAAGAATATAAGCAGCATTTTATCTTCCATTGATTAGACCTATGACAATCAGAAAAAACAAAGCTAAGCCACATATGTATAACTCTTTCATTTATGGCCACAATGTAAGGAAATACTTTAGTAAATAGCATCACTGTGCTCCCATGAAACAACAGCTGAATCAATGCACAGCTAAATTTTAAGAGGCTACTGTATCTTTAAACAACTGTCAATATAAATCTGTTCTATAGATCCATATTTAGGATCTATCATGTTATAGACATGTCAATCCTGTTGAATTATTACTTCTCTTTCATTATTGAGTGAGTCCTTCAGCAGTCATAAGGAAGAAGTTCATTAAAAAACAGTTTTCTAGGTGTCCGTACGTTTTTGGCATGCATAGGTTAATTATTTAATTATCCTTATTCAGATTTGGAAATTTGAACTTGAGACTCGGATTGTGAATTTTGGCAAATGCGGTACATGCACAGGCTTAGACTGAGGGTGTGTGAAACAGGTACTGCTATCCAAAGAAACTGGATAGGAAACAATCCTCTCTGCAAGACAGAGTGTTGACATGGAAACGAAAGCATTCTCTTGAATAGGTTTTGGAACTTCTTTGGATGTCACTTTGAAATCATATTGCTGTTGACACACAGAATTTTGATGATTGGGTAGTATTTCCAGTCTTTATGTAACAGCTAGATATTTATTCCCTGGAAAAGTAGATACTGGGAGAAGCATCTTGGTGATGGAAAGTTTGGTGGCCATGTAAGTCAATACATTTTAAATAAGAGGTATTCAGAAAAGCTCAGTGAACTGTAAAGGAAAAGTTGAATTCAGTATTTAAATGAGGATGTAAGTTAGCTTTTATCCACTAACTACTGAAGTGTAGAAACTTGATTATACTTCTGTTGAAGTTAGTATGGCTTTGACATGTTAAGGAAATTAAGCACAGGTAGGTCTATTGTTCTCACGCTGACTAATTGCAAGTTGAAAATTAGACATTCATTAAAGAACACTTAATTGAAGTACAGAACTGCCGTGGGAAGAGAATTAGTTCCTACAAAACTTGCATTATTCGCCGCTCTGCTTATAAGCACAGCTTTTCTGGTTCTGTGTCCTGCATAGTAGGTCACAGGAGATAAACTTATATAGCGAGGACAGTGGCTTTAGCTCTCAGAAGCTTACAATATGGCTGCAGTGGTTACCTTGTACCGGGGTTAATTGGTGACATGTTCTTTATTATGAATAATAAAGAGTCAGAGTCAAGCAAACCTCCTAGGAAATCTTATGCAGTCTGTAAATATTCTCTATTTTTAAGATAATCCCAATATGTAGAAAAAAAAAAAAAAGTAAGAACTAAGAAATTTGATAATAAAGGCTAAGATGCTGACATGCAAGGCCATAGCAGCTGTGTTAAGACTTGGCTTATCCCCAAGGTTGCCCTCACATTCCTCATGTTATTTATAATCCTGGAAGTTAAGAGCAGATTTATTTATTTAATAGATTGTTGAGGTACAATCTATTGCTCCAGAGCTCCCTTAGTAGAAAGACTGATATACATCAAAGAGTGATGTTTGTGGATAGCTGAAATTACAAGGCAATCAAAACAAAACAGACTGAAAACTCACCTAGAGGTTTGAGATGTACTGATAACGAACAACATACTTCTTTTGGCTGTAGATTCACTGTGGATTTAGATGAAGGACATGATTTCATCCAACATTTTTGTGGTTAATTTGCCGGCAGGATGTTTATATAAAATAAATAGCTAGAATTGGAAATTTGATTCTTTGCTTACTGGTAGTATCTTAAACCTGAAGTGTGTTTTAGGAGTTTAACTAAGAATCTAACTTTAACTCAGCTAGACTTTTACATTCTTATCTAAAACTTACTACCTTTCTCCTGGACCCTGATTATTAGTTATCACCTATCTCTTGCACACAAATTCAAATTAAATAGAAAAAGGTTAGAAAATACTATAAAATGCATTCACATACTTTTAAAAAAGTGTGAAAGAAAACAATGAAAACTCATGAAAAACAATATCATGTTGCTTAATTCTAGAAGAAGTTCTTGTATGAAATCACATCATAGCATATTTAGAAAGCAGTCTTTGGAGTAGCTATTAATATTTGGAGCTATTTGGGGATAGACAGCACTGTGTATCACCTTAACCTATCAACAGATTCAGCTGATTAGGATATGGAACACAGCTACTTTGCAAGATACTGACCTAGGGGAAAAACCCAGACAATACAATATCATGCCAATACATCTCTTTACTTCAGATAGAGGGTTCTCATTTTTTTGCTATCCCTCTTCCTTCTTCAGTTCCTTTTTTTTTCCAAAATGACTGTATTATCTACAAAATTTTCCTGCACAAATTGCAAGGATTAAATTCAGTCAATAAAAAGTGTTTAAGAAAAGCAGAATATAGCCTTCACAACAGTTTCCCATGGTAAGCTTCAGAAGAAACTCTCAGAGCATGGATTGGATAGGAGCATTCTATGTTGGTTTAGGAATTGGTTGGATGGATGAGCTCAGAGAGTGTTGGAAAATGGTGTCACATCCAGCTGGCAGCCAGTCACTAGTGGAGTCACCCAGGGGTCAGTGTTAGACCTGGCACTATTCAACATCTTTATTGACAATATGGACAAGGTAATTGAGTCCACCATTAGGAAGTTTGCAGATGATACCAAGCTGGGAGAAAATGTTGAACTGCCAGAGGGTAGAAGGGCCCTTCAGAGGGATCTCGACAGGCTGCAGAAATGGGCAGACTCCAACAGTGTGAGATTTAACAAGTCCAAGTCCCGGACTCTACACTTTGGACATAACAATCCCATTCATTGCTATTGGTTGGGGGAGGAGTGGCTGGAGAGTGGTGAAACGGAGAGGAATTGGGAGTAATGGTTGACAGAAAACTTAATATGAGCCAACAGTGTGCCCAGGTGGCTAAGAGGGCCAATGGCATACTCGTCTGTATCAGAAACAGCGTAGCCACTAGGACTAGGGAAGTTATTCCTCCACGATACTCAGCACTGGTCAGACCATATCTCGAGTCCTGTGTCCAGTTCTGGTCTCCCCAGTTTAAGAAGGATGTTGAACTGCTTGAGAGGGTCCAGAGAAGGGCGACAAGGATGGTGAAAGGACTGGAGGACAAGCCCTATGGGGAGCTTCTGTAGGAGCTGAGATTGTTCAGCCTGGAGAAGAGGAGGCTCAGAGGTGACCTCACTGCTGTTTACAACTACCTGAAGGGAGGTTGCAGTCGGGTGGGTGTAAATCTCTTCTCTCCGGCTGCCAGTACCAGAAAAAGAGGACATGGCCTTAAGCTATGCCGGGGAGGTTTAGACTGAATATTAGGAAGAGGTTTTTCACAGAGAGAGTGATCTCTCATTGGAATGGTCTGGCCAGGGAGGTGGTGGAGTCACCATCCTTAGAGGTGTTTAAGAAAAGGAATGAGGAAGGAAAAGGATGAGGAACTCAGTGACATAGTCTAGATAATGGGATGATGGGACAGGGAAGTGGGTTATGTCCATGACTCTGGGGTTTTGTATTCGATCCCAGTATTGGCATTAGTTCGGGAGTTGGACTTCATGGTCCTTGAGGGTCCTTTCCAACTCTGAATATTCTGTGATTCCGTGATTCTGAGATCTACAGAATACATGGACATTAAATCAGGCACCAGCAATCTAGAAGAGAGACCAGAAAATGAGGATTCAGTCAGCTATAGTCATCCCTCCATATTTGAGGATGATGGGTCTCCCGCCGGTCCCACAAAACCTTTAATTCACTAATATGGGTCGGACATTAATATGGCAAATTATTGCCAGAAATATTGCAACTTTGGAACACTGCAACGTCCCGGGCTCCTTACAGCAACAAGGAGTGTGGGAGTCAGGGTTTTTCCCCTTTAACCACAGCAACTAGCACTGGCAGGAGTGCTTTGTCTGAGGTTATTAATATGTACATATGCACATATGCACATATGTGCTGGCAATCTGGACTGGCTGCTACGGCAGATTGGGCAGAGTGGGCTTCACATGTGTCCCTGTTCTTATAGTTGAAGACTTCCTGACTCCTAGCAGGGCTGGCCAGAGCCAGGGCTGCCTGGCACAGCAGTGCAGGACTGCAGCATCCCATGGAATTATACACCACTCCCTATATTACTGAGTAAGCACTGCAGAAAAAATTTCTGTGAATGTGAGAAGATGCGAATATGACAGTGCAAATAAGTGAGGTATGACTGTATTACATTTATTTTCTTTTTAATCATTCCCATCAAATACTACTGTTAGTTGTGCACTGCTTTACTTGAATGTGGTTCTCAATTGTGCTGAAAATTCTGCTGGTTTTTTTCTTTAAATGAAGGTAGCTATAAGAAGGAGGAGTTTCATTTACCAAATTCTAAAGGAAGTTCTAGAGAACATGAGAGTAAGAAGCATGTCCGTTTAGCTTTGCTATATGCCACCAAAGCTGATGACGTTCAGATGTCAAGCATCAAACCCTCAGAGTGGATATTCTACATGAAAATGTAGGGAAACAAGGTAATTTGTAGCTATCAATAAAGGCTACTAATAAGCTAGCAATAAATATGACTCCTTTGAGTTATACTTATTCATAATCATGCAATTGCAGTTTGTATTTCCAACCTGCCAGAGTCTTAATTTGGGGAGCAGAGGTCAGAAATCTGAAAAGGACATCTTATCTCCAAATAAATAAAGACATGGGTCCTTTATCTTTCTGCATATTTTTTTATTTCAACTAATACAGTTGTGAAAATCTTAATGGATTTCATTCTTTTGGCAGAAAATGCTAATCTAATCAGAGAAAAAATATTTGTGAGAAATACATAATTTAAATGGAATTACACAAAAATAAGACTTTTTGCAATCAAGGCATTCAGGATACATTTTTTCTAGTTCAGAAATTCACGTTTTATTAATTCTTAAGCATTAGAGTGTTTTTCATTATGGCATACCATTGTTAATCAAAAGGCCCCCTCTGCATTTCTTGGAATAAAGCCAAAGCAAAATCACATTATGCCTAAGGGGGAATGCAAATGATCTCTCTTGCTTATCGTCTATTTAGTTTTAATTTTTTTCAACGAATATTTGAATTTTCTCTCCTAAATTACATTAAAATACTGTCTTTCATATGTACGCCTACCATTCTATTGCCCCCTGCTGGAAGGAATATACTCTATAGCCTACTTATGATAAAGTGGACAGTGTGATAAAGCAGAGGCTGGTGTTTCTGGACCCCAGAACTGGGTGTTTCTCTCCCAGTGAAGCCTAGAAACATTTGGCTGGTACATCTACAGGTAGATATTTGATCCTTATCTGTCTCCAGCACAAATAAACATTCTATTCAAAAAAGTAAAAAAACCTAAGAAAACATGAAGGCTGCACAATTAATTATCCAAAAGTTAGGAAATGCCAGAGGTAAAGTTTCAGATGGAAATGGGTCTCTAATACCATGTGCATATGCATTTGCAGTGCAGATTTTAGCTTTATGGAGGAAAACTTAATTATTTTTCTACATGGTTTAGGGATGCTCTCAAGTCCAGGTCGTTTTTTTCAGTGTGGCTAGTCACAGGTAAGGATTTGTCTGAACCTACTGCCAACCTCCCCAAAATAATGTCAGGTCCTGTTCTGCTTTTTGTTAGTAAACCAGTCCATCTATATAAGGTGAAAATTACATTAATTCATGAACAGACTGAATGCATCAAGTTAATTTGAATTGTTTGACTACTCTAATACTCTAATCAATAAAATATTTTGCAAAATTAAACATTTAGCTACCACTTACTACCAAGTCAAATAACTGCTCATGGTATTTTGCATAGGCAAAGGACAATTAAATTAGGACTTGTCTCACTCCATAAGCACCAAGCTGCCTGAAGTGAATGGAGAACGAGGTATAATCCCTAATATAAACACAAAGCACTAAATAAAAATCAGCAGATGCACTATCATTGGCAAAAAAAAAAGTCAATAAAGCAATAAATAAATAAGGCAATGCTAATTTATCTTGCTGCATTTCCAAATTTCTCAATTTTTTTCACTGGCACAGCTTGCCCCTGGAAATTATTTTCAGGTCAACAGGCTGGTAAAAGAGATTGGCAAACAAACAGTATACAGAAAGTCTTCCGTTATTTCTTACTTCTGTTTTTTATTTAGTTTGCGATGACAGATCTGGAAACTGCTTCCCTATTCTGAATTCACTCTGATGAACAGAGGGAAAAATGAGAATCAAAGTTCTTATTTGTTTCAATTTGAGATACTCTCACTAATTAAGATTTATTTCCAGATTAACAATGAAAAATCATATGTGCGCTTATAGGCTTAAAGTGCTACATATCCTGTAAGTGATACAACTATAAAATCTATTTGTAAGATCATTTGTTTTATTTCAGCTATGATTTTGCTATATGACAAAAAAACTTAGTCACGAGCTAAGCATAAGAAATACTTTTGCTTAAAACAATACCTAGCAATACAATCCAGTTATTCAAGTTTTCATCAGAAACCAGTGTTGTTGTCTTAATTTAATTTTACAGAGCATTACAGTAACATGAGCAAACCCCTCTTGGCAGGAGTTTGTTCCAGACTGGAGAAGTCTTTCTCTTGTATTACCTAGAGGCAGCACAATGTTAAGCAAGTCCCTTGGATCCAATTGGATGTGATGGGAAAATCTAATTAAATGGATTTTTTTGAGGGGGGCTAGTGGTTTCCTGCTGCTCTGGAACAGAAAAGCCAATAAAGCAGTGATAGACCCAGTCGTGTTTTGCTGAGAAGTCAGAGCACAGAGACTACAAACACAACATACCCCCAGACCATGGACAGGGGGACGCCTAACCTGGTGTCACTAGCACAGTTGGGCAGCATAGGTTCTCCAATTGAAGGCTTCAGACACAGACCTTTAAGTTTTTTCCCTATAATTTACATCCCTGAAGGAAAAAAAAGCCATCCTGACTTCCATTGTTGAGGGAAACTTGTGATTAGTGTGTCTTTGACAGATATTTATCCATTCTTCCAGGTTCCTGAGCTTTCCATAAAATGAGCAACACAGCTGTTCCACTCTTGTTCAGGCAGGAAAACCTCATGGTACAAGAATATATTTTTCTTTCCCTTCAGTTAAACCTTTGCCCATCTTCATGTAGAAGGCCTCACTTCAATAGCATATTCCCTGTGTATTTAAATACATAGGAAAAAGGAAGATCTGTATAAGTACAGAGTGACCTCATGGCTATATAATTTTCTCCAGCAGCCCATTTTGGAGGCAAAGACAGGATTCTGGATCTTGCAGCTCAAAGCCATTTGACCTACAAGGCTGATGGTACTCAGCACAGGGTAAGAGAATGGAGAAGCCTGTGAATGTTTTGGATAACATAATACGTATTTGAAAATAAATGCATTTGATGTTGCCTTCATTAGTGATTTCCTTGTCAATTTGTTGACATCATGGTGTGTAGTGGAGTGTGGTGACCACTGATGAAATGAAACAATATCAGTCTTAACACTAAACACAATTACTCTTGAACAGACATGAAGACGAAGTATAAAAACAAGACCAAAACACAAAACATAATCTCAGGCAAACTAGAAAGGACTTGAGAAGGAATGATTTAAAAGGAGATTTTACTTTCCAGAACAAATTTAAATCTTCAATGACTAAAGCCAGGAATGCTTCAATGACTGAAGCCAGGAATGCTAGTCTTGTAACAGTACACATAGCAGGTGACACTGACAGGAGACAGGATAACGGGATATTCTGAGTTGGAAGGGACCCACAAGGATCATTTCCAGGTGAACGCCACATAGGGATTGAATCCACAAACCTGGAGCTGTGGCAACCACGCTCTGTCAATCCAAGCCTCCCATCATCTAGGCCATGTCACTGAGCCCCTTGTCCAGTCTTTTCTTAAACACCTCCAGGGATGGTGACTCCACCACCTCCCTGGGCAGACCATTCCAATGAGCAATCACTCTGTGAAGAACTTCTTCCTAACATCCAGTCTAAACTGTCCCAAGTGTAGCTTAAGGCCATGTCCTCTTGTTCTGGTACTGGCAGCCTGAGAGAAGAGATTTACACGCACCTGACTGCAACCTCTCTTCAGGTAGTTGTAAACAGCAATGAGTCACCAAGAGCCTCCTCTTCTCTAGGCTGAACAATCCCAGTTCCCACAGGCGCTCAATAGAGGGCTTGTCCTCCAGTCCTTTCCCCATCCTTGTCG
>WEKX01028470.1:253-22171 GCA_013390025.1 Pitta sordida | reverse complement strand
ATTTTTCGGCACATTGGGACTGCCTGCGCCTTCATAAGCTCAGTCTTAAACTATGTCCAGCTCCCCTGGACAGTTTCCCATGGTACCCTCTCAATTAATTTCTTGAACAGTCCAAAGTCAGCTCTCCGGAAATCCAGCATGGAGGTTTGGTTCATGCCCTTTCTTGTCACACTNGCCCTCCAGGGTCTGTTAGTCCTGGTTTGGTGAAGGACATCCCATGGTCATAGAACACAGTGTTTTTCTGGTGGTACCAGTCCTTGAGCCATTTGTTAAGAGCAAGAATCCTCCTGCTGCTTTCAGGGTCCAATCCTGCCATTACAGGGACAGAGCAAAAGACCACCTGTACTCCTGTCCCACTGATCAAATTACCAAACTCCGTAAACCCCTCCCTGATCTCCCTGGTTCCCCTCTTAATAATCTCGTCCCTACCAGCCTGGACGACCAGCAGGCGGTAATAGTCTGAGGATTGGATTAGATTTGGCAACCTCTCAGTAATATCCCATGCCCGGGCCCCAGGGAGGCAGCAGACGTCCCTGTGGGCTGGGTCCGGTTGACAGGTAGGCCCTTCTGTTCCCCTCAGAAGGGAGTCCCCGACAACTGCTATCCTCCTCTTCCCTTTGAGACTGGAGGATCTGATTCTCTTAGTGGAAGAAGTAGTTCCTGTAGGTTTACTAGGCTTACTAGGTGGGGGGCGTCCCTCTGTGTCATCCTCCCAATCTCCAAATTCCAGAACCCCAAACCTGTTCTTTAGGGGTAACTCATAGGGTGGCATCTGGAAGGGTGGTGGAGGACAGGAGAGGGATGCCTTACCCACACGGGAGGTGACCTGTTCCCACTCCCCCTCGTCCTCGAGGTTATTTTCGCCCACCTCGTGTTGAGGTGCATGTGGATGTTCAGGGTCCCAAGAGTCCCCAGAGGCTGGGAGCACACTGTCTCTCAATTCTACTTCCCTTGCATTACCTTGATCCTTTCTCAGCCTTTCCACCTCTTCCTTTAGCTCTGTTATCATGGAAAGCAGGTCATTTACCAGCTCACAGTGAACACAGGACTTTTGCAGGCTGTCCTCTTGTTCGACCAGTAGGTTCGGGCATTCCCTGCAGCCAGGAGTCTGGACAGCCACGTCCACTGACACAGGAGTAGCTTGGGTCTGAACCTCCCATGTGGTTTTGGCCATGGCTGTCATTTGCCTGGTTCTGGTCACGGTTGACAGGGGGAGGAAGGAGAGACAGCACCTGCCAAGACCGTGTCTGCTACCCTGCCTGCTTACCATGCCCGCACAAACTGCCTTTTAGTTGCTTATTTACGAGCCCCCCGCAGTTGCCCAAGCCCCCCGCAGTTAACATCCCTGTTTGCCTTGCTCCTGTTCGCTGTGCTCTGGTTCGCCGTGCTCCCAGAGAGGGTAATGGTTTAAGTACCCACAGGTGGGGAGTCACATGGTCCCCTGGGGGCTCTCGGTGTGAGCCCTACAAGCCCAAGGTAGCTGCTTGTCGCTGGATCGCTGCAGTGCCTTCCTGTGCCGTCCCGTGCCACCGACAAAGCTCTCCCAGCGTGGTGCCGCCCCAGGGTGCTCTGTTGAAGTCACGTGGACCCCTGGGGGCCCTCGGTGTGAGCCCTACAAGCCCAAGGTAGCTGCTTGTCGCTGGATCGCTGCAGTGCCTTCCTGTGCCATCCCGTGCCACCGACAAAGCTCTCCCAGCGTGGTGCCGCCCCAGGGTGCTCTGTTGAAGTCACGTGGACCCCTGGGGGCCCTCGGTGTGAGCCCTACAAGCCCAAGGTAGCCGCTTGTCGCTGAATCGCCGCAGTGCCATCCCGTGCCGCCGACGGGGCTCTCCCAGCGTGGTGCCGGCCCGGGGTGCTCTGTTGAAGTCACATGGACCCCGAGGGCTCTCGGTGCGAGCCCTACAAGCCCAAGGGAGCCGCTTGTTAGTGAATCGCCGCAGTGCCGTCCCGTGACGTCCCGTGCCACCGACGGGGCTCTCACAGCATGGTGCCAGCCCGGGGTGCCCTGTTGAAGTCCGCATTCCAGTTCCAATTGAATGGGGCTACTTACACGCTAACTTTAGCTTTTTCAGGTTGAATTGGATGAGTGACAAGTCACTTTAAACCCTAAAAATATTTAGTAGTGTATTTCAATTCTTATTTTCCACTCATAAAACAGCAGCAAGTTTATTTTGGTGGCTTTGTTGATGCTAAAAAAAATCCCAAAGAAATCAAAGAAAAACGGAACAGTATTTCAAAGGTTCTTGTGGGAGCTAGATGTCTAAGTTTCATTAAAATTTAATGGGATTTATATGCTTAAAGTTCTTAGGTTTCTTTAAAAACCAAGACAAAAAGATATAACCCGAAATATTTCAGGATTACTCAAGAGTAGAGTATAATGTTTGATCCACTTAAAATGCCAGCAACCTGACAATTTCGCAAAACAGAAGTTGCCATCAAAGCTATCTGTAGAATGGTATAAAGATAGAAAGTAACATAGTAATCACTCGATACTTTATGGTTCACCTATCACAGCTTCTGTACATCATGGGTCTTTTTCTTGTTAAGAAATTTTTCAGCTTCCCCCCTTCATTTGCCCCTCATGGGACAGGGTGGGTGGCACCGGCAGGTTCCACTTGCTCGGGGGCCACACAGAGCTCGATCACTTATAACAGTGTTGCAAAGATTAATAAAATGGCGGNACAGGCGCGGGGAAAGAGAGCGCCAGGGCCAGGACCGGCGCGGGTTGGGGGGGTGAGGGAGCGCCGGGGCCAGGACCAGGGCAGCGGGGGTGAGTGCCAAGGCTNTGGTTCACCTATCACAGCTTCTGTACATCATGGGTCTTTTTCTTGTTAAGAAATTTTTCAGCTTCCCCCCTTCATTTGCCCCTCATGGGACAGGGTGGGTGGCACCGGCAGGTTCCACTTGCTCGGGGGCCACACAGAGCTCGATCACTTATAACAGTGTTGCAAAGATTAATAAAATGGCGGGTAAGCTTTAAAACACTGTCTCAAAAGTATATTAACCAAACCGCGGTGCGGAGCCCTCCTCTTCCTCCACTTGCTGCTGCTTGCTCTTTCATGATCCTGCCTGCTCCTGTTGCTAAAGACTGAGGAGGTGAGGGGCAGGCCATATTTGCATATACAGTGATCGCCTGTTACTCACAGGCGGTTGGGTCTGGACCTCTTCATGCGANGGTAGGTTCTGCGCATGCGCCAGCTCCCACAACTCACTGGAAAATCAACAGTGAGTATGGGATATCACAAATTACGGATCGCGTCTATGCGGAGGATCACTGTATATGAATTGCTACTTCACGGATTTCACTTACTGCAGCATCTTTCTGGAACTGACCACCCATGAAACTCGAGGGATTACTGTAGTATCGTTTCTTTCCTTTAGGGGTAATGAAATAAGGTAAATAATGATTTTATTTTAAACACTAAGAAGCTGTAGGTCAAGAAATGACCCACTGGCATACTGATAAATTCTAATATAGCTTACATAGTCAGGAATGGTAGTCATTTGTTTTCCCATCTTTCACATATTTTTACTAGTTTGCTAAAAAGTAGCCATTATGGAGAAGGAGAAGAAGAGACTGAAGACTGTATATTCATACACATTATTTGATTTGTTTGACAAATCAATATATATGTGAGGAGAGGGTAGGACCAGATGACTTCCAATTATTCTGTGACTCCAAGGCATTGCTGAAATGTGTCAAGGTGAAGGAATATGAGCTCGAATATGCTTTTTTGGGGGGGAGCAGTGGCAGGGGGGCAGAATTAACTGAACTGTAAAGAAAATCTTTTAGAATTAAGATCACAACTTAGATTTTTTAAAATCTGAATTTATAAAAGCTCAACATTGATAGAAATAATGTCTTAAGAAACCTCTGTTTGAAGAGTACCTTCAGAAGTAGCAGATGTACACATGAAATAAGTGCTGCCATCTTATCACATACAGTAGTATTCAAAGATGTTAAATTCACATTAAAGATGTAGTCTTTTATTGTATGCTATTATATCAATGCCAGTAAGTGTAAAACCCTAAATTTACAGTAGAGATAGATAAGCACAAGAAGTAAATCATAAGATTTTTAGCAAAGAACTGGTATTCTTTCACTTATACAGTATATGTCAAATACTAGATCCTAAAAACAGATCATATATACATTCTCTTTAGCAGCAATTATACAATGCACATCTTAGTTAACTAGAAGTCCAATTATGTAACTAAAGAGACTTTAAAGTCACTTTAAAGAAGAGTACTTGAATGTACAAGATCTACAAATGCTTTGTTAACAAAAAAGAACATCTAGGAATTACATTACCTATAATCACAATGCTGTCTCATGAAAATGATAAATGTTCTTTCATCTTCTTGTAATTTCTGTAAAAAACAGCTTCCATTTTAAAATAATGTTTTGACTACTTTGCTTTGTTTCTTAGTACACCTCATTATTAAAAAGTAACTATAAAAAAAATGGCATCTTTGTTTCTAAAGGAAGTCCAAATAGGGCTTGCACTATAAGTTAAAGAGAAAAAAATAACTTTCAGTACTGATTTTTTTTGTACATTACATGAACTTCCAGACCTTCGCAACACTAGAATTTGAAAAATTCAGAAGACTTAATCAAATTAAAGTATACTAATCTCCCTTATAATATCATTATTTTTCTTGTAAACCAATTAAAGGAAACTCCATCTTCTAAATTTAGGTGCCTACATCATCTGTGACAGCACCTCTACTGCTGTCAGCTGGAGATGCAGATATGAGAGTGAGCTTCTTGAATAGATGTAAGGACAGAAAACTAGAAATACTACTTACAATACAGAATATGTTAGCATGCCCCTTCCTGTGGTCCAACAGACGTCATAGGAAAGTTTTTGATTTACAGAGCTTATTGTACTATTATTCTGAATCAATACAAGTAATGACTTTTGGTTCAAAAAAGAATTTACCACAGAAGGAGTTGGCATCATTTGTCTGCAATCTAAGTCAGACCCATATTAATCAGAAATTACTTGAAAAGGTGAAATCTAGTACAGTGAATCCTCTCTGTATCGCGACTTCTCCTTCACAACCTCGCCCATTTGCAAAGCAATTTTTTCACAGTTCAGCTCCACGGATCTGCGATATTTCATACCCAGCGCATGCGCTCTGCTTCTGCTTTGCTGAGGGGCGGAGCCGGCTCTCCCTGTGAGGTGGGACGGGCCCGCCCCGGGGCCGGTTCCCCCAGAAGGGGACGGAGGGAGGGCTCGGGATTTCCCCAGCTCAGCCTCGCATTTACAGTCCTGCCATACTGTGCCTGGCTCCTGAGCCGGTCCTGTGTGTCTCCGTGCCCTGTCTCTACATTGGAAGGGTCACGCTGCACTATGTCCCAGGCGGTCACTGAGACCCAGTGCAGCACCGCCACAAGACATGCCATGTATTCGTATGTACAGTGTATGTATGCACGTATAATTTATAGAATTTTAAAAAGTGTTGTGGAAGCTTTATACGTGCTGACTTTCTCAACGGCTTAATAAAATTCAAACTGCCTTCAGGGACTCTGGACTGGGGACAGCAGGGAGGGCCTGGGGGGCTGTGGGATGGGAACGACCACTGTGGAAGGCAGAGCAGGTCCTTCAGTGTCGCTTGCCCACCCGTGTGTGTGAGCTGCAAGCGGACAGTGCTTGTGTGCGTGTGTCTGTGTTACTGTTTCCATGGCTCAGGCAGGGAAGGCAATGTGATCTGTGCCCGGGGTCTGCGGCTGGCGCACCCGGTGATGATGTAGCTGCAGTGAAACTGCCCGACAAGTGAGGCAAGCGCAGTGTGCTG
The DNA here is from genome assembly GCA_013390025.1 of Pitta sordida. Taxonomy (NCBI): domain Eukaryota; kingdom Metazoa; phylum Chordata; class Aves; order Passeriformes; family Pittidae; genus Pitta; species Pitta sordida. Next base: position 16,369 of record WEKX01028470.1, on the reverse strand, counting down.
GGATGGGGCAGCGGTGGGATGTTCCCACACCGCTGTCACTGTGCCAGGAGGAGGTTTCTGTTCCCTCACCCTCTGGGACCGTAGTGGCGGCGCTGCCTTGCTGCCTCTTCCGGCTCAGGTGGATGTTAAAGGGAAAGAAACTTCAATACCGAAGCCCCCGCCCTGCCATAAGCGCAAGGGGGTGTCTCAATGTTGCAAAGTTAAGGTTTTTCCAGGCTCCAAGAATGCTGACCTGAGCTCGGACACCCCTTCCCCCCCACGGTGACAGCGCGAGCGCGTGCAGGCAGGGTGAGCGCATGCGAGATGGCGCGAGCAGCGGGGCTGGGACAGGCCGGGCTGGGGTGGGGAGCAGCAGCGCAGAGTTTGCGCTGGGAGCACACACAGTCACAGCAGCCGCCCAGAAACGGTTCCCTTTGCTCACTTGTGCCGAGGGAGACAAGGGGAAGGAGCAGAGAATTGTCTGCAGAGCTCCGGAGTTCCGGGGGGTCGAGCAATGGGCGTGGCCTGCATGCATATTAACGACCTGCAGTTCTTTGCGAGACTAATGTTTCACGACGCCTTTGGCCTGTTCCTTTCCTTGCGATGGAGGAGGTATAACTGTATTACTATAACCAACCATTTTTTTTTCACAATGTCTTTTAACATCTGTCTGCTATAATTAATCCATACATTTAACTCACTGAAGCTCAGAATTCTTACAAAGCAACAGAAAATCTGCTACATCATTTCACCTACACACTTTATATCACATTAAAGATCCACAACCTGAAATTTTGGCCTTACATTTTTTTATGTTTATGGACTCTCTTTCTTTTGATACAGAATTTGGTCAAATCAGAAGACAGGAACATTGCAGAAAAGAAAATAACAGAACAGAAATAATTGAAATTGTTAATACTTACAAATTAAAGTTTACTTACTATTGACATCAATGTTAGTATGTAGATTTGTAAATTCTGCCCATGGTGACGAACCATTTTGGCATCAGCTGTAACCATCACTTCTACATATCTCGGATAGGAAAGAAAACGTTTTTTCCTGGAATGTGGATAGCCACCATCCTCTATAGAGAGGTTATTTAAAGCATATTGTAAACCAAGAGACTTCCGTAAAATACTGCTCTCTTCATTTAAATGGCTGAAGGTTGAACGTAATAAAGTGCTCTTCTTCAATTCTTTCTCTGTAAAGTAAAAGAAGATTTATTGTTGAATGCAGTTTCTAAATGTAAAAAGAGGCAAAAGACTGCACAAAATAGGCAAAGTGAACTTATATTTATGATCTTATTTCCAAGATAAACAGTGCAAGAACTAAAAAACTATATGAAGCACAGAAGACTATAATATGAACATCAAATTAGATGTCTTGTGCATTATCATGCAGTTCTATGATAAATGGCTACTTCATTAAAAATTAGTTATGAGACAGCAGTAATCCATAGTTCCTAGAAAGCAGTATAATCCAAACAGGAGGATGGAAGGACGTAAACACTTAAGAGCTTAAGCAGTATAGCAAAGGAAGCAAGTTGGTTAAACAAAACATGTTTTCAATATAAACTTTTGGCACCAACAGAACAAATCAAAACAAACTAGGCTCAAGTCCTGAGTTCAAGTCCCTACTGACTTTTAAATATAATGTTATGTAAATTTAAATAAATAGGGAGTTAACTTCATAAGCAAGTACACGTCAAAAACCCTCAGTGACTCTCTTGACACCTTTGCTAATATTCATTATGAAGGATCAGGCTCTAAAGGAAATAAACAATCTACTCAGATACCTTCAAAGTAAGTATTGTAGTACTTCAAATAATTCTGTACAGTCCAGCCACCAGATGTTTACGATGCCTTATACATGAAGTCCATGCATTTATCAGAATTACCTTAGCAAAAGCTCACGTAAAAATAGTTAACTGGGAGGCACATCTGAATTCCTACTACTCTTCAGAACTTATGCAGCTAACTAGACACCTCAGCCCCCTCAGAAAAAACGTCCACTGTCTTTCTGGAAGTTAGATTTCCTTCTTAGAAAGTCAGTGCCAAAGGATTTATCTCCTAATCGTTTTATTGTAATGACTTAGCGACTACAGCACTGACACAAGCATTTGGATCACAATTCTGTCACCCTCAACTGGAGAGAATTTAAATCTATACATTCTATTATTCAAGGGAAGAGCCATCATCTATAAACTTTAAGCTACTTGTGACAGATCAACAGTCTGTTCTCGTTAAAGTAGGGCATAATACAGTCAGAAAGTAAAACAGTAGAGAGACAACAGCAAGCACAATAAGGTTTGCTGAGTAATTTTTAAAAGTCAGTCACAAAAAATATAGCCATAAGCACTAACAATAATGGAGAATTCGAAGACTGGCTTTGAAAAGCAACTAGTTCATGAGTACCTACACATGTATGTGCTCAGACTGACTCATTTGAATTCACTGAAGAGAACTGGCTGAAGCAATTTCACATACACAATGTTTTTACTAGGTCACAGAAGGCATCTGATATTCCAGAGTAGTGGAGTATTGGCAAAATAGGAAACAGCATTTATATATAAAGTAGAAGTTTGGAGATGATCTAGATTTATGGATCAGCCAAGAACAAATAAAATGCTTCTTTGCCTCTGAAGACAAAAATTCTGTATCTGTCTTCCTTCATCCCTATGCCTTACATATAAAATTAATTTTCTTTACAAACCCAAGAATCAACACATGGATGAGTAATAGCTATCATATTTGTTGAAAATATATTACAGTAAAGTCAAATGAACTTCTTAGAAAAAAGATTTATAGATAGAAGAAATGCAACATTTACCCTATCTTAACTTGAGCGAGGTGCATATCAGGGTTTCAAAATAATTTTTCATTGACAAGTTATGTTTAGGAATAAACAATACAAAGTGCAGAAAAGATTAGGTAGACAATTTTGGAATTATCATGGTACAATTTCAAACTAAAAATGTGTACTAAAGGTACTACTACTATAGGTCCTCCATATCCTCTGTCAAGGTTCCTTTACTAGCTAAAGAGAAGCTCTCATGATCACAAGTATTGCTAGATGTACGCTGTGAAGGAAGGACACTAATAACCAAGCAAGACCAGCCTTTGAGGAGACATATCTCTCCTTTAAGAGAGAAATGTAGAATCACAAGGTTTTTCTCCATGATCATTTCTACAACTTCACTCTCCACAAAATGACAGTAATCCCTAGCTCACAATCTTTTGTAATTTCTCTAATAAGTTAAAAGGGATAAAATTACTATGTTCTTAGTGCTCGGACCCTTTTTCTCACACTAACCTGTTTATATTAATAGAATTCTCATATGCGACAAACAAAAAACAAACCATAAAACAAACAAAAAACCTCTAATTTGGTTCACTACATATTATTCATCACTCTAAAAAAAAAAAGACTAACAACACTTGTTTGATATAGTGTTGCTTTCTGGCCTTAGCATCGGTGGAAGAGCGGAATTTTCAAGAAATTGTTTCAGAGAATAAAATATGTTTTAAGAATTTTCCAAAACTGAAAACACTAGTCACCATACTACACCTTTGTATTTGATCTTTATACTTTCAACTATCTGGACAGATAGTCCTTAAAAAAATAAAGTGAAATTTTATTATTTCCCTTTTCCTCAGATAATCATATTTATGCACTCAGCCTTGCTTAAACATACCTGAAGTGCAAGTACATTCAAAATATAGAGATTTTAATATCATGAAAGCTGTAGATTTTTAATTAGACAATGCCAACCTGAACCAAATACATATAAGCTCCTTTCTCCTCTTGTGAATCTCCACCCATTTGTGTTTTCATTGAAGCCAAATAAACACCTGTATGCTTCTATTAAAATCAAAATAAACACATTTATGTCACCAGGCTTAAAATTTAATTTTCTTTCCAAAACAACAAAAAATGTTTTTAAAATGACATTTGCATAACAGTAAAGGTTAAGCACATTGCTTAAGCAGGAGCTTCACAGTCTTCTGCATCATTTTATCCTGAAGTAGATGCTATCTCAGTATTCAGGCTGAGTCTATGGAGACCTACTATTTCAAATAAATCCTTTCTAACTCACTCTTTTTTCTAGTTTTTGTACTTTGATGATAGCTGCAGGTGCCTTACTTACATCACGCTATTTACTAACTTTCTACTCGCTGCTTCATGACATTAATAAAGCTTTTGTCTTTCATAGTCAATTCCATTGCATACATTCTCGCTCTTGCTACCTTGCTTAATCAAAGACCTCCAAGATCTTCAAGTCCAACCTTTGTCTGAACACCAGCATGTAAACTAAACCACAGCACTAAGTGCCACATCCAGTTGTTTCTTGAATATCTCCAGGGATCATGACTCAAACCATTTCCATAGGTGGCCTGTTCCAATGCCGAAACATCCTTTCAGTGAAGAAATTCTTCCTAATACCCAACCTGAACCTCCCTTGGCATACCATGAGGCTATTTTCTCTTGTCCTATTGCTAGTTGCCTAAAAGAACAGGACAATCCTTGGTTATAATGTTGCCCTCTGCATCCAATAAAGGACAGAGATTTTCCTTAGCCCTTCTTTTGTTGTTCTGAGCTTTAGCCTTTCTAATTGACTTTCTGCATGAACTTGTCCTCTTCACGCCTGTCCCTTTTTGCAAAGGTCATAAATTCTTTTTTCCCCCCCAAGTTCCAGCAAAAGCTCCCTGTTCAGCCAGGCTGGTCTTTTTCCAGACCAGTTCACATTTCAGGGCATAGGGATGGCCTGCTCCTGCATTTTTAATATTTCTTTCTTAAATAAAGTACAGCGTTCTTGGACCCCTTTGTTATTAAGGACTGTTTCCCAAGAGACTGTCTGAACCAGTCTCCTGAATGGGCCAAAGTCCTCCCCGTGGAAGTCCAAGGTAGAAGTTTTGTTTACTCCCTTCCATACCTCAACAAGAATCAAAACCACAATAATCTCATGGTCGCTATGCCCAAGAAGACCTCTGACCACATCTCCCACCAGCCCTTCTCTGTTCATAAACAGCAAGTCTAGCAGGACATTACCCCTGGTAGGCTCGCTTACCAGCTGTGTCAGGAATTTATCTTCCACACACTCCAGGAACCTCCTAGAATGTCTCCTCTGCACTGTGTTGAGTTTTCACTTTGTGAAGTGTCAGCCAGCAGTTTATAGACTACTTGATCTGTCTCTTCATCTTAGTTGAGTGGTCTACAACAGACTTCCTACAGGAAATATGCCTTGTTAGCCTTTCCCCTGATCCATACCCATAGGCACTCAACCTTATGATCATTATCCTTCCTAAATCCAGCATGGAAGTTTAGTTCANTGCATTGGTGTACATGCACTATAACTGTGCTGTTGAATATGTTTTTGGCTCGTTCTTACCAATACCAGTGTCCTCTTGAGTGGCTTCCTGATCCCCTTCCCCCTTCAAACCTAGTTTAAAGCCTTGTCAATGAGTCTTGCCAGCCCCCGGGCCAAAACCCTCTTGCCCCTATTTGGTAGATTCGGCCCTTCAGGGTCTGTCAGCCCTGGTTTGGTGAAGGACACCCCATGGTCACAGAACACAATATTTTTCTGGTGGCACCAGCCCTTAAGCCATTTATTAAGAGCAAGAATACTCCTGCTGCTTTCAGGGTCCAATCCTGCCATTACAGGGACACAGCAAAAAACTACCTGCATTCCTGTCCCACTGATCAATTGACCAAGTTCTAGCATGAATAAATTATTAAGATACTCCTAAGGACAAAAATCTACATTAATAAGTAATATTAGATACCTGCATTATTAAGGAAGACAGATGTCCTGAATTATCTGTTAGACTTCAAGTAAGTTCATTACCTTTTGTGACTGCAAGCAACAACCCCTGTGGAACTACTCTTGCAGTTTACATACGGCACAATATAGGTGTAAAACCATGCACATTCTGTCCTACATTTGAATGTCAGAAAACAAAAGGAATGGCTGCCAAGTCCACGTGGAAGAAATGTGTAGATTCTAATGGAACAATCCGTGGAAATATTACTAAATCAAATTAAATACTGCCTTTTGAAAAAAAAAAATCTGACATTTGAAAAAGCCACAATGAAATTTAAAGTATGACTATACCTGAAACTTCACAAGGTTTATGGGATTTTTGATACTTTTTTTTAAGGTCTTCATGCCTGTATATAAGATGTGGTTTGCTATGTTCATCTTCATGTTCACCTCCATCTGCTTTCATCAGAGGTTCTAATATATATTCACCATCACGTGTCTTAAAGGTGCCCATCTGAAAGTAAGAGAAGTAATTGATTTATTTTCCACTAAAAATAATGATATAAAAATAATTTTCATTGAAATAAAACGTATTTGTGATAATATTTTGAAGCTAATGATAGTACATTAGCATGTGAGGCACAGGAAACCTGAGTGGACACTTGAAATAGAAGCTGGAAGGTAAGGTAGAAGATTCCTTCCAGAGACTTGTCCCACCAGAGTAACTCAAGACTACCTCACATATTAAAAATGGATCACAGATAATCACCATAGAGACTTAATGAAAAAAACGAGATGACAAAAATAAAGACAAACTAGGTATAATCAAGCAGGACCAGTTGTTAACTGTGCAAAGGAGAAGGGGCCATCAAGAACTTCAGAATTTGAGGGCTGCCTAAATTCCAGAATGATTTGTTGTCTTCTGTCCTGAATGTAATTTATATACAGTAACACCTCGCTGCATTGCGACCCCTCCATTGCGACCTTGCTGGTTTGCAGGAAATTTTTCTCACAAATCTGCGTCAGTGATTCATGGAGCTTCCTGGCCAACACATGCGCAGTGCCTCTGCTTTGCCCAGGGGCGGTGCCAGCGCTCCCTGTGGGATGAGACTGACCCAGCCCTGCAGGGAGGGCGCACGGTGCCTCTCACTCCCATGATGTTTCTGGTCCCATGGAGCTGTGCCCTGGTCCTTGCCCCATTCCTCTGTGTCTCCATCCCTGGTCCCTACAGTGGAAGGCTCATGCCGTGGCATGCCCTGAGCGGCAGCTGAGACCCAGCGCAGCACCGCCACAAGCCACACCGTCCCGTTATTCTAAGCTCAGCCAGGGGACTGACTCCTGCCGGGCGCGTGTTACTGTTTTCAAGGCTACAGGCAGAGAATACAATGCAGTCTGTGCTTGGGGATTGCGCGCCCGGTGCACCTGGTGGTGATGTAGCCCAAGGGAAAGTGCTCCATGAAAGTGTGGCTGGGCTGGCTGTCGCAGCGTTGGGGCAAGCACTGTGTGGTGGGACGGGGAAGCAGCTGGATGTGCCCACAAGTTAAGGTTTCCCAGGCTCCAAGAGCGTCAACCTGAGCCCAGGGACACCCCTCCTCCACCACAGAGGCAGTGCAAGCATGAGCGGCAGCTGCGGAAGCAGCAGTGTGGCCAAAGAGAACCCCAGGGATTCTCCAGGGAGTCTCCCCAGGCAGAGAGGGTTCAGAAAAGCTTCCCTTTGCTCCCCTGTGCTGTGAGAGCCTGTGGGGAGGAGCGGAAAATGCTCCCCAGCGCTCCTGGTTGGCTGGGGGTGGAGCGATGGGTGTGACCTTTATGCATATTAATGACCCGCACGTGTTTGCGAATTAGACGTTTTGCGAGACCCTGACAAGACCCCCTCCTTGCGAAGGGTGAGGTATTATTGTAGTACTTTCCTTCTAAAATTGCATTTTCCCCATAGATTAGACACAGTGTTAACCTGATACTCTTTTTAAAGACTTTGAAAAAAGTACCAGGAAATCAAAGTTGACAGTGTCATTGAAGTGTTTTTCTCCTTGATTCACCTAACACACACATCCCCTGCCTGTTGCAGACACACTTGGGTAACCATGTAATGGCAACCAAAAGAACTTGATCACTGTGATACTGTGATACTGTGATACTAACATACATAAAAGCACATACACAAAGAAAAAGAACAAAAATTAAGCTGTTTCCCCCCAGCCCATCCTGCCTCATAATCCTTTTTATTATGAAATCCTAAACCAATATCACTTCTTTCTTACTGCACTTCTAAACAAATTCATAGTTTCCTATGGTTTAGGTACTTTATTTCAGGAGATTATGAGGAGGAAAACACATTTAAGAATTTAATCAAATTATTTTGAGACTTTTTAGCAACATCTTCACTTCCTCAACCAATTAAGCACCTCGAGTGAGTACCTGCACTGCATCCCGATGAATATTTTGCCAGTGAGGCACACTGACCTGTAAAATAATAGCGGTAAACTACATAATACACTTTAAGAGATTAAGTCTTCATGTCAACCTTGAAACTCCAGGTTATAGAGTGTAGCAGAGCAGAATAAACAAGAAGAGAAGCGAGAATAAGATTTTTTTCAAACAGCCTACTACATCTTCTAAAAACTGCTGCAGACTACCTTCGTATCCAGGGTATTTTACTGGAAATATAGTATATCCTTGAATTTGTGATCCTTCTAAGCAGTTATCAGTTTTCTTCACTTCAGGTCTGTTAGGCTTCAGCCATGTGTCAGACTATCTGTAATCTTGCCTGATACATAGCATCATTGAAGTTACTGTAAACACAGCATGGATGGATCCTCTGTACCACTTTTGTGGTAGAATGAAAAAAATGACACAGCTAAATAGTATTTTCCTTTCGAGACTGTTTTAAACTAATTCGTAGAAGCACTTTTTCCCTTCAGCTTCATTTAAATTCTTCGCAAGCAATCTTCATACTAGGTCCTTATACATTCAGTTCAGCCTTCTCACATCCAGTGCTTCCAAGGCATGTAATTTGTAGAGGACAGCAGATCCAGTGTACCGAGAACGCTGTGTTTCTCCTTGGAAAGGGCCTCAGGAAAATAGACAAGCCACAGCTTTCCAGTTAGTCTTAAAGTGCAACCTTTTGGGTAAAATAATGTGGACAGACAAGAGCCTGTCAGGGATAAAGCATCAATTCTTGCTGCTAAGATTCATATTAGTGTTTATTACACATACATTATTAAAGTCTCAGTTAACAAGACATCATAAATCTGACTCCATACCATTTGTCAATGGTAACAAGCTAGTTAATTGTTTTCTCCTGACATACCACAAACCCTATTTCTAGGTAACGTATTTAAAACACGTTCTTCTTAATTCCACACATTTTAATTCAACCCTATTCATTCAAACAGCTAGAGTAGATACAGTAATGCCTCGCTACTTCATGGTTCACCTATGCCAGCTTCAGTACATTGAGAGTTTTTTTCTTGTAAAGATCTTTTCCAGCTTCCTCCCTCATTTGCCCCCTCTGGAGCAGCAGGGCAGCCCCAGCAGGTGCCTCTTGCTTGGCGTCAACACAGAGCTTGCTCGCTTATAACAGTGTTGCAAAGATTAATAAAATGGTGGGGAAGCTTTATAACACTCTCTCAAAGGTGCATTAACCAAAGTGCTGTGCGGAGCTCTCCTCCTCCACTAGCTGCTGCTGGCTGCTGCAGGCTCCTGCATGCTGCTGCTTGCTCCTGTTGCTTGGGACTGAGGGGAGGGCAGTATTTACATATATATATAAATTGCTGCTTCGGGGATTTCACTTATTGCGGCATCTTTCTGGAACGAACCCCCCACAATATTCGAGGGATTACTGTATTCTGAATTTGTTTCTTCAATGGCTTTTCCAACAGACTTCTAGATTTTACAAAGAAATGGTTTCAGCTACAACAAGCACACAGATTATGAGACTAAGAGCCCAGAATTAAAAAGAGAAGAGCTTGCGCTACATTTTAAACTGAACTTTCAGAATATCAGACTTCCACTGGAAAAGATGAACTGCAGGAACAAGGCTAAATTATTTCTTCTCACTTCAAAAATTCACAGTAGCACACCATAAACTTACAGGCTAAAAGGTTAGGACAGACGGCTCGAAGGGAGCAATCCTATACAGTCAGCCCTCTTGTACTTCATGTCCCCCATATTGCGGTTTCACATCTTAGAGGCATGATTTTTTAGTGATGAAGGAGGCCCCTTTTCACAACTGTGCATGCATGATCTGACACGCATGAATATTCAATTAGGCAGCCATGCATATGAAAATTTTGCCCCCCGTGGCGGCCCTGAGCTGGCAGCAGCCCCAAGTCGCGGTGGCAGCCCCAAGCCACCCTGAGCCACGGCGACAGCAGCCCCAAGCCACAGCAGCCTCGAGCTGCCCCAAGCTGAGGCAGTCCCGACTGCCCTGCGCCAAGGCAACCCCAAGCTGCTCCGAGCTGCAGCGGTCCCGAGCCACCCCAAGACACAGCAGCAGCAGCCCCGAGCCGCCGCCACAGTAGCCCCGAGCTCTCCACACCCATGTTCCCAGCCTAGTAGAGAAGGGTTTTTTCCTGGCATGGGGGGCCACTCACAAGGAAGCACCAACACAAACACTAATACACAGCAGGACAGTGCCGAAACAGTGCCCGAGTGCTGAGGGGAGGCATGTGAGGGTGCAGGGCAAATTTGCATATTAATAAGCTGCCATTCAACGTGGAAATAGGGCTTCGTGGAACCTGATTAAGACCGTGGGTCCGTGACATAGGAGACCCAACTGTATTATGCTTCATGACCTCAGAATAATTCTTAGCTTTTTCTTCTAATTCAAAAAATTAATACAAAATGGTACAATAGTGTCTTTAAGATTGGAGAGTCCACCCTTACAGGTGCTCGGGATAACTATTTCAAAAAAATGGTGTCAAGCTTCCTCTCACTTGCTTACTTTTGGGCCCTTTGATTATCACACAGTATCCCATGATCACCTGTCTGTTTAAATATGAAAGAAATAACTGAGCAAGAATCTCAAAGGCAACAAGCTTTCATTCTTTCCTCAATGAATTTTCTCCTTTTCAGCAACATACAGGTAAACAAGCAATTCCTAGCACTGAGCAGTTAGCAAAGCTTCCCACCAGTAGTCTACAACACATTTTTTGCACATCTCCTATCCAATTTGAGAAGAACTCATTATGTGGTATGTGAGAAAGAGCAAAGGTTAAAATATGTAAATAGTGTTCTGTCTTAAGAAAGGTATTCAATATTGTCATTCAAAAGGCAAGAAGACATTGAACTTCAAGCCATCGATTCTAATCCTTTAAATTCTCTATGAAAACTAAAGATTGATTTTGCTAAACATGGTTAGCTCCTCATTTTCCTACAAATGGGTCTACAAGAGTTCAGACACCAGCTACATTGTCTGTTTATAGTTGTCCATTCATGAAAGTGATGCTTCATGTGGTGACGGACTCTATTGATAAAAATGGAGCTATTGCTACATCTTAGGTGCACAAGAAAAAACAGTGAGAGCCAAATGAAAAACACTTCTGGTAAAACAAAATAAAGAAAAGTCACTTACATGTACAGAGACAGTTAGCTGAAACAGGAGCCCAAGCATTTTCCGGAAATTAAATCAGAAATTAACGGGATCTACTTATTATCTACAGATGCCTCTCAAACCATCTAGCAAGATATCTGCCTGAAATGTTCTATTTCTGTTCTCAGGTAAAGAGATAAAAATACATTTAAAAGATGAGTTCAGTAGAAGCAGAGTACAAAATTGAGAACAGTCTCTTGCACATCATAAATAAATGGTGCAAAAGAGGAGTGCTACGCAGGACTATGGATATGCATAGGTTTGATGAAATTTATGAGAAAACCCACATGAGCACGATGATTTAATTTTTGAATTTGAAATACTATGGATGAGTTAAATACTTTATACTAAATCCAGGTTCAGTGGATCAACACAGCTACTCACTATGTATTATATGACTTAGTGGTTTAACATGTCTTAAAATTGCATAGTTTTAGACAATACATCTGCTCTATTCCAAGAGTAATAGAAATAAATATTGCAAAAGTTATGGTTAAAGAATGCACCATTCCCATACACAAACTACCTCTGTGTATAACAACAACTTCATAGAACACATGGAAAACAAAGGATATATAGCAGGTTCCAGAAATAAGGAATTAATCTTAGTATGTCCTACAGAAGAACTAGAAAGGTTTCATAACAACTGATGTTCTAGAAAACATGACTCTAAGCTGGCAAACTCCCATCCAGGTAAGTACCACTTACATGCTCAAGTATGTTTCATGTCCTCAAGGTATGGCTTCTTAACTCTACTTAAAAACCTGCAGGTAGTTTACAGCAAGAGCATTTCAATGATCAAATTACAAAAATCCCTGCCTTTTATATTATCCTCTTCCTCTCTTCCATCCCTCCCCCTTGCGTTTATTCAAAGCTCTTGAATCATGTGAGAAGCCCTTCACCTTTTTATTCCTGCTTCACTGTTACAGTGTTTTCTAATGAAAGACTTAGGCAGCACAGCTTAATTACTTCACTAAAGAAAAAAGTATTAGAGGTTAACAGATCATGCCAACATCTAGATGAAGTATTTCTGCTAGAAAATAATTCAAATGGAAACATAACGAGACAGTAGTTGCAAGCTGGTGTCTTAAGACCAGAGGTAATATATATAATACAGCACCTCACAGGGAGAGCCAGCACTGCCGCTCAGCAAAGCAGAGGCACAGCGTATGTGTGCTCTGGGGAACTTCGCGGACCTTGGAAGCCAAACTGCGAAAAAATTGCTTTGCAAATGGGCGGGGTCGTAAAGGAGAAGTTGCGATGCAGTGGGGATTCACTGCATATACAAATAAGAAAATAGCAGTAAAATCATAAATAATCGGAGTGGCCTGCTAGACTGTGAGGGATCTAGGTTGGTGTTACGCACTGGGATGTGCTCTCGGTCTCTGTACGGGTGTTAGATGGTGAGTTGGACTAGATGATCCTTGTGGGTCCCTTCCAACTCATAATATTCTGTGATTCTGTGATTCTGTGAATAAACCAGCTAAGCAGCAGGCTAGGAATATCTAGCACTGAATGCTTCCATATTGAACACCTTTTCAGAAGGGTTTGGAATCAACATTATGTTTGAAGTTCTTAGAAAGAAAATAAAATGCTAAATGTTCATTATAGGCAAAAAAACCCTTTCATTGTAAGTTTGACTGTGATTTAATTTACAAATTCTGTGATGTTAAAATTTCATGGGCTGCCAGCAATCACACCATTAGCCTACTTAATCACACCCTAAAAAGAATGGATGGGGCATTCACCTAAGCAGGGACACGTCCTAGTCTGCAAAGGCACTTAATTGCTAGTTAAATAAAATTACATAATTCCAGATTGAAATTTAAGTTCCATATAAACACCTAAAGGGATCTTACCTGTTTGTATGTTTAGATCACACCTTATCTAACTATACTGATAACCAAAGCACTGGATCCAGTGTCTTTACTGCCAACATAGTTTCACTCAGGAACAAACAACACATAGGGGAAAGATTATTGTTGCAGGAAGTATGAAAACTGCACTAGGTACCCTTAACATCACTTTGTAAAGCTATTCTAGGCAAGAAAGTCTGGCTGAAAACTAATGAAAACAGTTTTCCAGGAGTTTCTAAACACAATTTGTAACAAAAACAGACAGGCTAAATAACCGAGAATATTACAATAACAACCTCTAAGCCAGCTGGAAAGATTGGAGGTTCACAGCAATTAACACGTTACATTGGAGTGGAAGGAAGAGAGGGGCCACTAACTTATTTTTACCATTACAGACAATTCCATTACAGAAAGGCAGCGATTCTGCTGAATCTGCTGAAATTGGCAAAACAAAATGTATACATAAATTGTTTGTTTGGGGGTTCTTTTGGGAGGGACTGAGTTGTTGACTTTGACTTTTGATTGTTAGCAGAGTTGGTATAAACACATAAACTATCATCAAGATAAGTATTCGAAAAGAACACACACCCAGGAAATCCATACACTCAATCTTGGAGGAAACTCCATCATATTATATTGCCTGTCTCAGATAATGTCATGCAAATTTACATTAGCAATTCATCTATGTTTAAAGAGAACCTTCTAGTTCTGATGGTTTCAAGTGCGTACAGAACCATCTTTTTCTCTCACTGGGAGATGAATAGTTTCACATAGTCTTTTCGACTTCATAAGCACTGTCATGCAGTTATCACTCAAAGACACACAGAATCACAAAATATTCTGAGTTGGAAGGGATCCACAAGGATCATCGAGTCCAACTCCTAAGTGAATGCCCATACAGGAATTGAACCCACAACCCTGGTGCTAATCTCAGGGTCATGTCATCATCATCTTTTTTTTTTTTTTAATATAATGATCTAATTCCCTAGCACATCATTCCATTGTCTAGACCACGTCAATGAGTTCCTTATCCAGCCTTTTCTTAAACACCTCCAGGGATGGCGACTCCACCACCTCCCTGGAAAGACCATTCCAATGAGAAATCACTCTCTCTGTGAAAAAGTTCTTCCTAACATTCAGTCCAAACCTTCCCCGGCGCAGCTTAAGGCCATGTCCTCTTGTTCTGGTGCTGGCAGACAGAGAGAAGAGATTTACACCCAGCTGACTGCAACCTCCCTTCAGGTAGTTGTAAACAGCAATTAGGTTGCCTCTGAGCCTCCTCTTCTCCAGGCTGAACAATCCCAGCTCTCACAGTCACTCCTCATAGGGCCTGTTCTCCAGTCCTTTCATCATCCTTGTCGCCCTTCTCTGGACCCTCTCAAGCAGCTCAACATCCTTCTTAAACTGGGGAGAGCAGAACTGCACACATTCCTCAAGATGTGGTCTGACCAGCGCCGAGTACAGGGGAAGGATAACTTCCCTAGTCCGACTGACCCCACTGTTCCTAATACAGGCCAGGATGCCATTGGCCTTCTTAGCCACCTGGGCACACACACACGAGGTATGGTTAGATTTTCACCTTAGTCGGCTACACAGGAAGCTGCCTTAAGTAGTTCTGTCAATATGTGCATTCCCAGAAGGTATAACCTGTTCTCACAGGGTCTGGCTTTGCTGCTGTTATCTTGTGATTTTCTACATGAGGGTACACCTGAAACAGAATGAGAACTGTGACTACTGAAGAAACATTATCTCATATGGGAAGCCTATTTATTCCCCAAAAGTGCAAAGTTTTCTGAGATAACCGTTGATTGGCACCTGGGGCTGGAAACATCAACTTCAGACAAACAAACAAAACAAAAAACAAACAAACAGAAGCCTTTTGCAGGCCATTTGAGTAATTTTGCTTACCTAGTGACCGCGAAGTGCCATATGTTGTGTCCTTCTGCCCTTCCCTGACACTACCATTACTAACACTCATGCACAAAACCTTCTGTGTACTTCTGGGAAGTTAAATGAACATGTGTCTGTATATAGGTATATGTGTGTGTATATACAGTTATACCTCCTCCATCACGAG
Source organism: Pitta sordida (assembly GCA_013390025.1). Classification (NCBI taxonomy): domain Eukaryota; kingdom Metazoa; phylum Chordata; class Aves; order Passeriformes; family Pittidae; genus Pitta; species Pitta sordida. Next base: position 1,103 of record WEKX01028470.1, on the reverse strand, counting down.
GAAAGGGACAGGTCAATGCCGTCGTGAAAGCCTAACCTCGCAAAGAACTGCAGGTCGTTAATATGCATGCAGGCCACGCCCATTGCTCCACCCCCCGGAACTCTGGAACAGTGCAGACAATTGTCTGCTCCTTCTCCTTGTATCTCTTGGCACAAGAGAGCAAAGGGAACCATTTCTGAGTGGCTCCTGTGACCGTGTGGGCTTGCAGCCCAAACCTCACACCACTGCTCCCCCCCCAGCCCAGCCCGGCCCGGCCCCAGTGCTCGCGCGGGGTCTCAGCAGAGCACACAGAAGCGGGTCAGGATGTCGCAGGCCTCTAAACGCCGTGCCCGAGCTGTCCTGCGCCATGCCCGCGCCGTGCCTGCGCCGCCCCGCACCGTGCCTGAGCTGCCGCACGCCGTGCCCGAGCTGCCACCGCGGCATGCCTGAGCTGCCCCGTGCCATGCCCGCGCCACCCCACACCACCCCACGCCATCATAAGTCACCGTGGGGGTGGGGGGGTGGAGGGGTCAGGTTGGTATGGGAGTTNCATCGCCCCTTGGCAGAGCAGAGTCAAACTGCGCATGTCTCAGCCAGCTGAGCTCGCACACGGTTGAATCATATTTGCGAAAAAAATTGCTTCGCAAATGGGCAAGGTCATGAAGGAGAAGTCGCGAGACAGAGAGGATTCACTGTATATACAGTAAATCCCGGCTGCACTGCAACCTCTCCTTTACAATCCCGTGGATATGCGAGGAAAATTTCTCACAGTTCAGTTTCGGGGATCCGCGAGGTTTCCTCGCTGACGCATGTGCAGTGCCTCTGCTTTGCCGAGGGGTGGTGTCGGTGCTCCCTGTGGGCAGCACGGGGG
>WEKX01028469.1:6861-17458 GCA_013390025.1 Pitta sordida | reverse complement strand
GTGCTTCCCTTCTGAAGCTGCCACAGGCCGTGCACCCCTCCCCGGCCCATGGTTCCTGCAAACCCGGAGCTGTACACCCTGCCTTACTGTCTCTGCCAGGCCTGGCAGTGGGCCAGCAGTGGAGCAGAACACACAGTGCAAGTGAGGTTCTTATGCGCCCATCCAGCAGAGCTGTGCTCTCAGGGACTTAGTAGGTAAACTCGAGCCTGAAGTGAACAAATTTTTTCCATACATTGAGCTAAAAAAAGCAACTTCAAATCCCTACTTGCAAAAAAACCAAGCAAACAAACCAAGAAAACAAACCCTCTGCCCAATTTGCATCTAGTAAAAGCCACATGCATTTTCTATAAAGCTTTTGTTTTATATCAGGGGTTTGATTATGTCTGCTTGGTTGTTATTTTTGAAAGCAGGAGTTTGAAGTTTGGATTTAAGCTGAATTTCTGGAATAAGTTTGCTCACTTGAGGCCTGACTCTACCTAATTAAGTTTAGTGCTGGAGTCAAACATGGGTTTAAACTCTACAACCAGTGTGAGTCTGGCCCCTGTATGGTGGCCACATCTCTCAGTCCTGGTGAAAACAGAGGGATGGGTTTCTCGTTGGGGTGTCCAAAGGGATGCAGAGGTGCAGGTCCTTGGGAGGGTGCTGGCTGCCCTTGCCCTCCACCAGTGGTGCATCCTGGAGCCTGCAAAATTCCTGGAGAATGCAGTGTACCCTCACCACCTTTCCCTCAGCACCAGGATGCTGCTCACCCAGAGCATCATCAGCAATACCGTTACCATGATGATGAGGCAGCCACCAGTGCCACTACACTTGCATGTTCAAATACCAGTAGAGCTCTGCACTGCCAGCTCCAGCCACCACTGTGCCATGCCACATGAGTCCCGTGGGAGGGAATACACCGAGGAGGGCTCAGAAGTATGTATACAGCCCAGCCCCAGTGCCGGAGCTGACTTGGCTCTGGATGAAAAAAAAAGGTTAAGGTTTCTGGCCTTGAATTAATTTTTTTTTTTTTTATTATCTGGAGGAATTCAGCATTGAAACATGCCAGCAGACTGGCAGCAGAAGCTTTGCCAGCCACAGCAGGGGTAGCCAAAGGCTGGGAGATGCTGCAGTGGCGCTGTGGGCTCAGGGACTCCTTTGCCATGACTCCTGGGGACTCCCCAGGCATGGATGGGGCACAGGAAACCCCCTTCACTCCCGTGAGAGGCAACATCACACGAGGAGCTTCCAGGAACACACCACAGCTGCTCTGGAGCTGAGAAGGCAAGGAAACAGGGGGGCAAATTTGCATATTAATAAGATGGTTATCAACGCAGATGGAGGGCTTTGCAGGGAGAGGACTAGATCTGCGGTACCACGAAAAAAGAGGGTCGACTCTAGTTTTGTTTTAAAGGAGTTATTGTTACTATATTTTGTCTGAAATTTATTAATCAAATTCTTCTTAATATTTTCCTTGTTTTGTGAGAGATAGTAAGATCCTGAAGTACATATAAGATTTTTCATGAGAGTTCATAGATGAAACTAATTTTTAACCATTTTGTTTCCTGTTTTCCTCTCATTTGCTCAGTAAATGCTGAACCAACCCTAATGAGCTGTCATCTAGACCTCTAATTTCTTTACTGGAGTGTTATGATCAGGTTCTTTAAAATTATTATTATAGGTGCCTTTGCCTGAATTAAGGTGCAAAGGAGACTGCATGTTTTCAGTATGGATTTTATTTCATAATACAGTAATATCTTGCTATTGTGCACTTCATGTCTCTATTTTGACTTCCATGTCCTCAATCCTTCACAGGTTTTCTCCTAGGATACACTTGCGGTGACATTCCCATCCATCCTGGTAGTGTAGCACAGGGCAGGGAATGTGTCCCTGCTCTCCCATGCCAGGTGTTGGAGACAGGCAAGGCATCTCGAGTGCCCTTGCCCCTGGAACAGGTGGACATCAGCCCAGGTCTGAGGGGTAGGGGTGGTGGACAGGCTGCATTTATATATGTGTAAATCCTATTTCACAATTTTCATGTTTTACAGGGTGATATCGGAACCAAACACCTCGATAAGAGGGCACGGCTTTAAGCAATGCAAGGTGAGGTTTAGACTAGATGTTAGGAAGAGCTTTTTCCCCAAGAAAGTGATTTCTCAGTGGAATGGTCTGCTCAGGGAGGTGGTGCAGTTGCCATCCCTGGAGGCATTTAAGAAAACACTGGATGAGGAACTCAGTGGCATGGTCTAGATAATGGGACGATGGGATAGGGAATTATTATAGTAATAATAAAAAAATGATGAGGACATGATGCTGAGATTAGCTCAGACAGACAAAACATGGTGTTCATGGCACCAGGTTTGTGGGTTCAATCCCTGTATAGTCTTTCACTTGGGATTTGGACTCGATGATCCTTGTGGGTCCCTTCCAACACACAGAATATTCTGAGTTGGAAGGGACCCACAAGGATCATCGAGTCCAACTCTTAACACTGTCTCCCTGGTGAGAATTGAACCTGGGTCTCCCACACGCCAGATGGGGACACTTACCACTGTACTAAAGTGGATTTTAATTCTGTGTGATATTTGAGGTATTACTGTAGTATGGATTTTATTTAACACTAAATGTGAGGTAGAGAGAGGTAAAAAGAAATTGGAAAAAGAGAGAAAGAGAGAATGAGGGAGAGAGTTACAGAGATAGATTAAGAAATATTAAGAAAACATGTCACCACTCTGTGGATTCTGATGCTATCCCATTGGTCCTCTTCTTATGGACTTCTTGATGGTCAGAGTCCTAGTCTTACTGAAGGGATGGCTGGAGTCTGGATCTATTGAGGGAAACCCAGATTGTAGAGGGAAAATGCCTATGGTGGTGAAGAAAGTCCTGTGTGGTCCTTATCTTGTTCAACACACAGCTTGTAGTCTGAGGTGGTGAGTGTGCCTGCTCTCAGCACCTGGGTGGTTGCTTTACACATTGTCAACTTGCACATTGATTATCTGAGTCATTAGCACTCCAGTCTCTCACCTCTGTGGAAACATTCTTCTCATAGCATAATTGGACAATTGTATCACCTTTATTTTTTTTTTCTCAAATTCTTGTCATATTCCAAATTAGTAGGCATATTCAGGGAAGGGGCAGGCTTCCTAGAGCAGTTACTTCTTTGCAGTTTGCCACTATAGACAAAAGTCCTGTAGCGATTTTAACAATATTGAAGAATATATTTATGCATGCTCAAGCACACACAAAAACACATGCACAAAAGATTTGAGGGAAAGAGGACAAAAGTAATTTCTCAATTTTGGCTACTTCCGATTGAGGAGGGAAAGAAATGTCAGGAATTAAAAAAAAATTCCACACTCAATTTGCATCCAAATGAATTAAAAATCCACAAACCGAATCAAATAAATAGAAGTTCATGCAACAATTTTCTTTGGCCATACAAACTACATTCAGCTGCTGCAAATGAAAGTTTAATATTTTCTTTCTTCTTGGTAGAAGCAAACACCAGAGCAGCATGTATTTGTTCAGCACAATGTAGCTGAGTGTGTTAGGGGCTTTTTTTGTCCTGCAATTGGTCTAAGAAATAATTTTAAAAGGGAAAATGAGAACATCTTTTTTTCTGTTAGTGTTTCATACTGTTCAGAAAAGCCAAAAACCAAACAAACATAAAAAGAGGTTTGTAATTGTTCCTCATACTTGTATTGGTGGGAGCTTATGGTTCAGCATTCCAAGTGTAAAGCCAGTGGCTAAAGGGCAGCATGCACAGAGCTTTGTATGCAGCAAGAACACCACAGATCTTGCACCCAAATGTGAGTCAAGCTTATTCCTCTATTAGCACATTGACTTTAAATCATTTTAGAGGCCACTACGTTTTGAAATTAGTATTTTAAAGCATGATAAATTTCATCAGTTTATATCCAGGCAAGCAATAAAGAGAAAGCCTACATTCAACTCTCAGTTATGCAGTCTCTTCCTCAATGATAATAGGAATACTATCCCCTATGGCTTTTTTGATACTTAAAGACCATTAGAGCTCAACAGCATGCTATGCACTGGTAAACACTGTTATTTGACTGATGAGTCCACCTTTTTGAGAAATGATTGTAATACTATGAAATCAGGTAATAAAGAGTTCAGGCACTACAGGTTTGCACTTAACTGCAGTTTATTATACTCTAGGAGTGATTCAATAGTGTTGAAAAGATATGGTATAATTCAAGTGGTTCCCTTTCAGTGCAGAGTCACTGCTGCAAGCAGCCACTTTTTGCAGAGATACCAAAAAGAGAATTTGCGAAAAGCCTTTACAGGTCAGTGCTACCTTCAAATGTCGACCAACATACTCAAGTTCTTTTCCAGCCAAATTTTTTAACTCTCTGTGGTGGTTTGACCCTGGCTGGATGCCAGAGATTCACCCACAGCCACTCTCTCACCTCATCCCCCCCCATACAAACAGGAGAGAGAGGAAAAGAAAAAAAATCTGAAGTGTTTTGCTACAGCAGGAACGAGGTCTATTAGAAAACTTTTACTGTCACAGGCAAACCCACACTCCAAGGTAAACATGTAAAGGATTTATTTCTAACAAGATCAGAGTTTAATGTGAGAAGTGTCATCTTAAAGGCAACCTTCTCCCCCACCCCTCCATCTCTTACAACAGATATCACATTCCCCCTTTCCTCCAGGAGCCAGAGGGAGAGGAGTAGGGGAAAACCAAGAAGTTGGTGTTTCTCTGCTGCTGCTCAGGAGAGGAGGCCATTCCCCTGCATTCCATGGGGTCCCTCCCATGGGAGAAAGTCTTTCGTGACCCTCTCCAGTGTGAGTCCAATCCTAGGGGCAGCAGCTCTTCCAAACACTGCTGCCTGTGGGTCACTCCGCAGGGTGCAGTCTCTGAGCACTGGCTGCTCCAGCATGATTTCATCCCAAAGCACACAGATCCTACCAAGTAGAGTTCTGGTCTAATGTGGACTCTCCTCTCCATGGACCACACATCTCTCCTGGTACTCTGCTCCAATGTGGGCTCCAACGGGCTGCAGCCTCCCTCCAGCATCCACCTGCTGCAGCGTGGACTTACCTCTCCACAGGCTACAGGTGGATCTCTGCATCCCTGGGTTCTCTCCATTCCATGAGGTCCAGGAGGACAGCCTGCTTCATCATGGTCTTCACCATGGGCTGCAGGGAGATACCTGGAACACCTCCTCCCTCTCCTTCAGCCCTAGCCTTGGTGCCTGCATTTGCTGTTACAACTTCTCACGTCTCTTCTCTGGCAGCCATCTTCTTCTTCCTGTTCCAACTTTTCTTCTTCTTTTTAAGCATGTTATCACAGAGGATTCTCTGTCTCTTCTGATTGGCCTGGCCTTGGCAGTGGAGGATCCAGCCAGGTGCTGGGTAGCATTAGCTCTGCCAGCTATGAGGGAGGCTTCCAGGAACTTCTTGTAGAAAAACCTCCCTATAGCTCCCCCCTGCTACAAGAAGAAAACCAGCCACAATAAACCCCAATACAGTCTCCAAGGAGGAAACTTTCATTATTTCTCTCTACTACCCTTTCCAGTGCATAGTGACTCTAATTGTGAAGGATTTTATTCTTATGTTCAACTTTAGGTATTCTGACTCAAGACTAATCAGATTAAGGAGAAATACCCAATGACAGTCAGAGGAACAATGACATGGTGGGAATAACCCCTGGAATTTACAGTCCAGCAAAGCTGGTTTAAGATGTCTTGGAAAGAGAAATCTTCTATCTCTAAATGCCCATGAAATTTATCTACATGTAATTTTCCATTATTGTAACTGACCTTTTTCCTCGTGTTCTTTCACTATTCATGTCTTGTCCTGTCACTTCCCAGGAAAAGGTTTCCCCTTCCTTTTCTTCTTCTCTATTACCTTTATGTAGATTTTTCTTTTTCTCCAGGTTAAATTACTCTAGGTCATAAATATTTGAATGGTCCTCCACTTGATTGTCTCTAGATCTTTATGGTCAATAGAAGACTAAGCAGAAATATCAGCAACAAGGCTATTAGGATAGCAGCTCTCATTGGCACATGACTGTTCCTATGCCCCTTAATAGAAGAGTGTTCTTGACTATTATTACTTGTGACTTCTTCAGCCACAATTCCTGTCACTGGAATTGCTTTGTCAGAGAGGTGTGGCTCTTCCAGAGGCCCGCCTTGCCACAACTCTTTCACTATTGTTACCAAAAGCCTATAGTTTTACTACATCTACAGGTGTGGAAAGAGTCATCTGGTGGTCAGAAGATACCATCTTTCAGCTTCCACCATTGAGGAAATCCATCTATGTTGACTATAGCTTCTGTGGGTCCCTACTCTTGTGAGAGGTAGAGCTTGGATTCTTCGTCTCCCTCCTACATCGCAGAGTCTTCGCAAAAAACGTTTTGATCTGCCATTCATTTCCCTCACAGTATAAAGCACACTCACTTTATCCCTTATCTGGTAACTCAAGGATTTACCAGAATACACAAATACCACTGATAAGGCCATGGTCTGCTGCAATTCCAGGGAAGAGTTATGAAAACAAATTCCTGATGAACAGTCAAATACAGAGCACCCCTGGAAATCATGGGGGGACAGGTCTGAGCAGGTCCCATGAGTTATGCAATCCATGAAGACACCGAACCCATGAATATTCAATTACCCCCCCACCTGTATCTACGCAACCTTCAGTAATCATGTCTGGAGGGCAGTCCTGGGAGTGTAATGGGTCTTTGAATATGTTTCCCATCAGAATAAGTCTCTAAAAGAAGGTCTGAGCAATGACATTATTGTTGAAAGAAAAGACAGCAGATGCGTTTAATTAAAAATTCATTATACAGTCTTGACTCCACACTCACAAGTTACGGGTCTCGTGAGGGTTCCAAGAATCGCTGCATCTGCAACATGAATATACACATAGGCCATGTTCATCTTCCCGCCCCCTGCCGCCCTGGAGCACTGGGGGGCATTTATGGCACCTCCCCATGGCCTCTCATGGCATAGGGAAAAAAAGGGAAGCTTTTCTGAGCCCTCTCCAACTGGAGAAACTCCCAGAGAATCCCTGGGCTTCCCTTCGGCCGTGCTGCCACTTTTGCTGCCACTGCCACTGCCAGGCCGCTGCTGCCATGCACAATTGCATTGCTGCTGTCATGGGGAAGATTGTCTTGGGGCCACAGGCAGTCCCTGGAAAGGTACTGGTGGGGACAAATGCTTGAGAGAACCTCATGCTGGGGTGACCCACTCCTGGCACGGGTGGTGCCACGGGAGTATACACTATATGTTATAAGCCTTCCCTGCCACATAACCTCTGTGACAGTCATAAGGGAGCAAACCGTGGCTATCCTCAGCAAGCAAGAGGTATTGCCCCGCGTGCTCCGCAAATAGTCAGTTAATATTCAATAAGAAATATTTTGTGAATCTGTGACAACGCTAATCAACAGGTGTGAATATGTGAGATATGACTGCATCTTTGATTGTAGACATTCTCTGTTTTACTTGGTTATATCTTTTGACCCCAGCGTTCTTGGTCAAATATGAATTTATTTAGAAAGACCAAATGCAAATGGTCCAGCCATTTTTGTGTATGATGACAGACAAAAATATATATATTTTGTTGTAAGAATATTATTCTATCATTATAATATTTTCTTGAACAGATATATAGTTGGAGATGCTGTTAATAGGTTGAGATTTCATTATGGGTCTGAACAGTCTATTTTGAGGAGACAAAGATTTTTATGTTCCAATATTAATTAACCTGAATCAGGAATGAAAAATATTCCTCACAAATAACTTAATCTACATTTATAAAGTTTTACTTGAAGAGTAGTGTTTTATATCCAGGAATAACTGAGCTTGAGAATTGGAAGTTGTACAGAGAGTAGTCTGGGTTGAATAAATACTAGTTGTTTGGGATATGGAGATCCTGAGAAATGGGAACGTTTGATAAATATAAACTACATGACATCCCATTCTTATGGTCACACAAAACTAAAGAAACCTTGGAGAATAAACTTGCGTTAATTGAGTTCCATAAACTGATTTTTAAACTCAATATGCAGTTTAAGAAAATACGCAATTTAATAAAATAGTCAATGGTCAGAAATTGTCTTCATTAACAATGTAAATGCAATCTGTACAGGAGTCTTTTATGCTCCTATTCATTTCAAAGAGAAGATCCAGTATGGGATCCCTTCCATTTTTTTTCTCTTTGATGACTTATTCTGACACTAGATGAAAGTTAGTTATCTTTGCAAACACTCATCCTCCTCAAAAAAATAAAGACATTTGTCCAAAGACAAGGCTATTTGACATTCATCATAATCTTTACTGTCCTTCTACATAAAAAGGCAGTAAGAAATACACTAGAAAAGAAAATTAATTTTATACCATATGTTATCAGTTTATGTATTTCATCCATTTTATATCTCTTCCTCAGCATCTTATGAGCCCCTCCTTCTTGCTCTTTGCTCAATAAAATTGCAGCCTGTAAGTTTGTGTTGAGCAGAATGTGCAATAAAAGTGCAATAAATTTACATTAACAAAACTCAGTAAATCTGAGGAGACAAGTCAAGGTCTAGAACTTGGAGATGAATGTTTACTATAGGTACCCTTGCACAATGTGGCTGTAACACTCAGTAACACTTAAAAGAAATCATTTCTCATTCAAAATTCATTACATTGTAACTACAGATTTAGTAACATACTGGCAGTTTTTATTGATTAACTCAGGGATATTGTGGGAACTTGAAACATATTTGAAACATACTGAAAACCTACTCAGGGATATTGTGGGAACTTGAAACATACTCCTTTAAAAGGAGATACTGATTTTATCTGGCAAGAGTGGTATACAAGGCTACTAATAAGAGGTGAGCTGTGTATTTCTTTTAAAGCAGTAACAGCAGATGAGCTGCAAATATACTATTGTATGTGCTCTTCTATGTGAAAATTGTTTGTGTTTCAAACACAACCGTTTAGCTCTATTATAGCAAGCTGAAATGATAAAGATTTTCATTTGCATTGATGGACGTTAAAGAGAGAGAGATACATGTTTTTGTCTGAAGACCAAGAACATGCTGAGAGCCCCATAAACTCAGGAGTTGATTAGAACACACTGTCAAGCATATATTAATTAAGACTCACCTTGAACTTCCCTGATACTTCTTACTGAGTCTTTAAAATATATGGATTGTTGANAGTTTAGGCTGGATGTTAGGAAGAGTTTTTTCACAGAGAGAGTGATTCCTCAGTGGAATGGTCTGCCCAGGGAGGTGGTGGATTCGCCATCCTTGGAGCTGTTTAAGAAAAGACTGGATGAGGAACTCATTGCCATGGCCTAGATAATGGGAGGCTTGGATGGATGGAGCATGGTGCCCCTGGTTCCACACTTGTGGGTTTGATCCCCGTGTGGGAGTCGCTTGGGAGTTGGACTAGATGATCCTTATAGGTCTCTTCCAACTCAGAATAACCTGTGAACTATGTGCAATTTGCTGCACTTCAAGGCACATGATCTGTTCACAGAATCACAGAATCACAGAATTATTAAAGTTGGAAAAGACCACAGAGATCATTGAGTCCAAACTATCACCTGTTACCTAACCTGTTGTCATCCTGTCATCAAACCACCATCCTACCAATAACACACTATCCTATTATCTAGATCATGCTGCTAAGTGCAGCATCCAAAAAAGAAATGTTACTGCATTTGATATCTTGTAAAATAAACTAATATTTGGAGACAAATTTTAATATTGTTCCACATAAAACAATTTATCCAGAGAAGTTGTGAATATCCCATCATTGCAAGAGTTCAAGGTCAGGTTGAATGGGGCTTGGAGGAACCTGATTTACTGAAAGATGTTCCTGCCCATGGCAGGGGGATTGGACTAGATGACCTTTAAATGTCCCGTTTGACCCAAGTAATCCTGTGATTTCATAATTCTTTCCTGCAACTTGCCTTATAAATTATTTTTTTCAATCTCATTATCTAGTTTGATTCAGTTATAGATTTTCTTGAAACTATGTAAAAGCCAGAAACATGAGAGTCATTTTAAGAGACTTGAGCCATCATGACTTTTGATTTATTTTCATATGATATATTGCCATATCCATCTCTGCTTGTGTTATGCAGATGAAGTTTCTGTAAATTATAAGAAAATGTCTCATTTCGTTTATTGATAAAATGCTCATGAAATTCACAGGGTTAATATTTATACCAATGCTGAGCATATTCAAATGAACCACTATAATTTACAATGACATTTCTGTCGTTACTAAAATCACTGTATGAGTATAGTCTTTCCTACATAATTTTTGCATACGCATAATGTCATGGTTCTGGACAGGACAGGGTTAATTTTTACAGCAGCCAGGATTATTCTATAAAGCCTTTATAAATGCTATGCAGGGGGGATGGAGTATGTTATTCGCAGAGACGAGGGGTGGAGTGTTATGGTTTAGGGGTTTTTCTGCTGCTCTGGTAGCGAGGGGGTTAACAGCTCAGTTCTTGCCTGAGCTCTCTCCGTGCTGCCAGGGCCTTCAAGATTATAGAGATAAAGGCGTCTCTGCCAAATAACATACTTGGGAGAGAAGAAAAAAAAGTTCAGTAGTAAGATGTAGCGTGCCAGCTCAGA
>WEKX01028465.1:81933-113171 GCA_013390025.1 Pitta sordida | reverse complement strand
TTGTTTTTTTCTTGTTTACTTGATTGGTTTTTTGAGCGTGCAAGGGTGGTGATGGGATTATTGCGGGGGTTTCTTTGTTTGTTTTGTTCTGTTGTAGTAGCAGTGGCATTTGCTGTCCTAGGCTAGAAGCAAGAACAGTCCCTGTGAGCATGAAAAAATATGAATCTGGTGACATGGGAGGATAAAGTTGTGAGAAAATTAATATGTGTTTTTTTTCCTTAGATTAAATCAACAACATCTTGTGCAAAGAGAACTGGTGGAAGGGTTTAATATGGGAAGCAGGGGAGTGTGCTCACTCAATGGAGTTTCTGGAAGAGGAGAGATCACTGCTGTGCTCAGGAAGACCATCCTTCCTACCAAATTTCTCTCAGACAGAGATGACCTGTAGTACCAATCCAAGTGACGGGTGTTGATGAACTAGTAGGACTGGGTTACACGAAGGGAAAAGTAAAGGAATCAAACATAGAAGAGGACACAGAACTGTGAGCAATAGCACTGTGATAAAGGACGAGAGAAAGTGAGGCCAAGAAAAAAGGGCCAAACTGTAATGATTTCTTGCAAACTACATCTTACAGGATGGAGTGTCTCGGGGGGGAAAAGCTTTGGTAGCTGGTGGGCAAGGAACATTAGATGAGGGATTGGAGGTGAACTGCTTGCAAAGAACATCTGAATTCAAGACCTTTCTTTTGAATGGAAGAAAAAAAGGGCTGTGAACAGGATGAAGCTGTGATGATGAAAAAACATACAACTGAGGGATGGAATGGTTCCTTGAGCAGATAATAGAATTGCTGAGGATGATTGTGACAAATTGAGAAGGCAGAGGAAAAGAAATCTTCAGTCAGAAGGGAGAGGGGAAATAGTTAGGTGTTCAGGTAATAACATGGCAGACAAGACAATAACATGTACAGGGGTGCATGAGGATCATAAATCCTCATCAGTCAGTGGAAATCACAACCAGCAGCAATACAGCAGAGACTTCCCACCTCCTTGAGCCTGTTCTTCTCCCTTTCTTGTGTTTGACTGAAGATCAGAATGGTGAGAAAAATGACATACTGTACTGGCTTTACAGGTCAGGGTATATTTGCTTTCGTAAGTCTAGCTGCAGTGCTTGGAGGCAAAAGTTTTTATTGTGATTAAGAATCCCTTTCTTGACTTATTTACAAGTACAGTAATTGTCTTTCAGCCAAAGTGGGTGGGGTTTTGGAGTAATTTGATCACTTTGAAATTTAACTGCAAAAAACCCCCCGGTGTTTGGTTTCCATTTTGATCTCATGTTTGATAGGATAGTTGTACTCACTCTTAAGTTATTCCTGCTCACTTTTGGATTATAAACAAAACAGATATTTTCTCTTTATCTCTCTGAAACTATGCCCTTAAAATTGTTTGTGGAATAAAATAAGTATCTAAATGCCAGCTTGAGATAAAGCATATCTGTAGTGACATGTAAGAGAATCCTAGTGTTGAGAACACACACACACTAATATGTTACACTCAGCTTTCTTTGGAACCAAAGTAAACAAATAGGATTATGCACTGAATTAGAATTGGTTGTGCAAGAATACCCACGTAACCATTTCAAAAACCAATTTAACAATGCAAAAAAAGATGAAAAGCACGATAATAACCAACACTCCCCTGCCCTTCTCTTTCCCAACTTGAAATGAAATATGATTTAATAAAATATTATCTGTGAAAAAAATAACAGCTCAACAACTGATTGTCCCTCGAGTGAACACTCTGCTGCTGGTGAACATGATGTCATCCTAAGTGTTCTTAAACTTTTAATAATATCCACACAGAAAAGTTGTACAGATTTATCAGATGAAAATAACTTGAAAACAATTATGGTCTAATTAATTTGAATTTTTTGTGCATGCAAACTTTCAGGTTTCATGCAGTGACACGTCTGTTTGCACCATACTATGTCAAAATGCTGTGAGAGTGGTAACTGTAAACACATGCAAGTATAAAATTAATGTCATGCCAAATCAACTATGTAAAAAGCCAATCAACAAATCAGGGAAGGTGATCCCTTTTGAAGACCAGATTAAATACAAGGTATTTCTGACATTGATGCCAGTTTATTGGAATACCTCACCAGTGTTTGGTAGTACTAGCACAGTGATCTGCAAAGGACAATTTGTTTGTTACTCAGGTTTAGAGAAGGGGAAAACTGAGTGTTTTGGTCAGGAGTTCTGAGATAACCCATTTCAAGGTCTTGCCTGATCTTCTTTATAGTTTGTTAAACAACATGGCAGCATCTAAATCTGGCATTAGGTGCAAGCAAAGGTGACAGTTGCCCAAGGACAAGAGTGGAAAAATTATGTCCTGAAAAAGGAGTTGAGGGGAGCACACCAAGTTTTTCATTTCTCTCTTCTTCCCAGGTCATATATATGTATTTTGAAGGGGATGGTGGGGAGAAACAATAGGCTGAATAGTGTGGGCATTTATGTATGCTGAACTAGACTGTCGCCTCCTGCTCCTGGGATCAGGGAGCTCACTTAGCTACAGTACCATAAGCTTCTCTGAGACGGCAGAGTATGGCAGAGCCCTTCTGCCACCACTGTTCAGTTGAATTTTGACCCCTCCAAAGGGAGAGCAAAGTGTACTGTTCTGCTTCATCCTCAGAGCAAGCACAGTTCAACTTTGCCTAGACTGCTGAGAAATGCTGAGCATGCAGGCCTGACCATGTGCAATTGGTACAATGGGGCTGCCAGAGCAAAGTCAAATCTCTGGCTATATATAAGAAGAGAACAGAAACCTTTGGACTTGCAAGAGTGGACTTCAGCACTGTACTTAGGGGTAATAGACCTAAGGAGGCAGAAAATCCATGACTTAACCTTAGTTAGCAGAGCTCAGAGGAAATAAACTATGCTTTAAGACATTACATCTGAGAATGTTTGTAATGGCTTAATCTGCATATTTGAAAAGACAGTCAAGGCATTTAAATGGAATATTTGTTTTCTGAGATTATTCAGGTCCAAAAAGAAGTCATGAAGCAGTAAAACATCTTCATAAACAAAATATTCCTAGGAGGTATGCAATGGAACATGAAAGCATATCACCCTGTGTAACATACAAGTTGTCAATAACTTGTTACAGAAAGTCTTCTTGGAACAGAAAGAATCCCTCTCACCACAAACAGATTTCAGGACAATGTCAACAAGTTTTATGACAGCAGTAGATCAAGAAAAGAAGCAACTTCACCTACTCCTCTTAAAAGGTTATAATAACATGCCCAGGATGCAGAAGTTCATGTCTTTGGAAAGAGTCCATGACTCATTTTATCTAGTTTTAGCTGATCACTGCATCCATTGGTAAATCTGTGCCACCCTAATGCAGAGTGGATCAGGACAACCAGGTATTCCCTGGTAGCTGAGCTCTGCTAGGCTACAGAGAGGTGTGGCCATCCCACCCTTTTCACTCACTTTCCTGGAGCTGAAGGCAGAAGAATTTGAAAAATCTGCACAATGGATTTAATGACTTGGATGAAGTGTGGTGTAGGATGTATATGCATACAGTCCACAAATTCTGATGATTCTGTAACAAGACAAAATGGCTTATACTTAAAACATATGACTAAATGAAAAGTCTGCTGGAGGGGTTCCTTCAAGAAGGCTCCTTAAAGCCTGTAAGATGTTCTCCATTAAAACAAAGCTGGATCTAGATAATAGTATCCTGCCTGGGCAGCAGAAAGAGAGCTGAGTGGCTTCAGGTTGTGGAGGCATAACTTGTTCCTCATTCAGCTCTGTAAGCCTCTTTCAGAGCTATAGGAGCTGTCTTGTCCTTTCTGCAGACTCTCCTCCTCTTGACCGCTGCAGGGACAACGTGAGATCCAACAGCTGACAGATATAAACAGCTTCTGTGAGCCAAGGCTGGCAGACTTTATTTCCCAGGCCTTGCCAACCAGATGTTCTGTAGCTGTGAATTAACTACATTTGGGATTGTAATGGACTCTCCCAGTTCTCAAAGCCATGAGGGGTTGTGTGACTGCTTTGGAATTACTGCAGCAGCTGCAAGTGATCCAAGAGACACCTGGGTAAAAACGTAATTATGAAATTGCCTATAAGACTAGCACAGACAAAGGGCTTCAAAGCAATGCCTACATGTCTCTCAGTCATGCTTAATCTTTGATGACTAAAACTGACACATTCCCTGCCATATGTGTGTATGATCATTATCAGGTCCTCCAACCTTGTAACAAGAATAACTTGGAGGAAAACCCTCTCTATATGCTAATTTGAAATAATTTTCTCTACAGTTATTGGTCTAAAAGCTGCATTTTGGTAATGTAAATTACACCAAGAAATATTTCAATTAAGTAAATTTTCTAGAACGAGTGGTTATTACAAAACTTGTGGGGAGCTGAGGATAGAATGGCTTACTTGAAATTTAGAGTTAAGATTCAGTTTAAATTGTTGGTGGTTCTGTGAGAGGGAGAAAGGGAAAGGGTGTATGTAAGACAGGCTTGATCAGATTTGGATTCTAATCAGATAATTGTGTTGGAGCCCTAGTGGCAGCACCCTGTGTCAGTGACCACAGTGATGTGGGGGTAGACATGTACACCAGTTCAGCATGGCTCAGACAGACCAGAGCCACTGTGTCAGGAACAGCAGAGAACAGACCAGCTGAGGACAGGCAGCTGAGTTTTCATTCCATGCTTTGGAGCAGTTGACATGAAGTCAGTAACATCCGTGCTCTGATGCCAGTGTGACAATGTCTGCAAACACAGTGTTAACTTCTCATAACTTCTTGCAGAAATTTGACTTAGCTAACCTTAGGCTTCTACCATCTAATACAAGATATTTTTTGATTCAATAGCAGGAGTTGTGAAACTAGGTTTATTGTTGTGAAACCACTACAGTATCTATATAGTCTAATATCTCAGGTGGTGAGAAGCTGGTGTTATGAAAACCCTTTAAATACTCTGTATGTAAACAAAGATGGGATCAGCGCACAGCAAGTGTTCTTGCAACTGCTGGGGCTGTTTCTCCACTGCACTCAGTCCTTGCTGGGCACAAAGAGCAGATAGGCAGCTACATGCAGGCATGGGTAGGCATGGAGGGCTGTTCTTGGGTGTTTCAGGCCCAAGATGGCCAAATACTCTGCTTCAGGGAGTGGTTTTTTTACAGCTGTGCAGGCTCTGCTCTTTAGTTGCCTTGATTTCCAGGGTTAGACCCTAGACTCTGTTCTTGCTGACTTCAGTGAGATTGTGACAGCAGTAATTTAGCAGCAGCAGAAGCCTTGGAGAACTCCTGGTGCTACAGCTGCTAGAGCAGTAGAGTTCTACATGTCACCTGCATTTTAAATATCTGTGCTGCACTGTCTGTACAGAAACCTATGTGGCAGATAAGAGTACGTGATGATTGAAAGGCAACTGCAGACTGAGGCTGCAGTGCAGACAGATAAAGGAAAAAGCAGGCAGAGCCTCTTTGCAATGTCTGAACTTCTTTTGTCTTTAGGAGACAAAAGGTCTGAATTACATCTAATAATTGCAAATAACTTATTTTAAAGGGCAGCCATCTCTGTGACCTGTAGTATGTGAATGAAGCATAACTTACTCCAATGGCAAATCAGCAGGATAATTTTGAATTAAATATTGAGCAAATATCAAAAGTAAGGTCCAAGAGCATGTTAGAGGCATAGTGCATGTGTAATGCGTCGAGTGCACTTGTATGCATGGACATGCCTGTGCTAGGGATGGAGAGGACAGCAAGGAGCAGGGAGGGGCAGGCTTGATTGAATGTGAATAATGGGCTTGATTTCCAGGCTTTTCATCATGAAGCCTCTTCCAGACTGAAAACTTTCCTGTTCTTCCTCTCTTAAAGCAGATTTCATGGCAAAACAATTCCAAGACTTTGGCTGTCATCCAAACATACTTGGAACTGCAGAATTTTAACTGATCAGCAGGTGCCTTTAATTTTTCTGTCATGCGGCCAAAATCTTGCTGTGTAAAAATAATCCCCACTTCAGCTTTACCATCTGAAATTACTTTTCCTTAGGAAACAGTGTTGTAGGAAAAATAGTGTTTGGCCTTAGTGATTGTGGGATATTTCAGTAGGTTGCTAATGGATATTACAAAAACACGAGTGGGATTTTTTTATAGTATATATCAGCTGTATGTATGTATGACTCTTAATAGGACTTTTACCAACTGATAATAAGTTCTGTCTAAAAATAGTGAGTCAGTGATATTTGCATAAATTTATGTGGGCACAGATAGGGATTCTCTTCCTTGTGTTTTTAAAAATTCTTTTTTATTAAACCCAGATTATTATACACTATTGTAGGCAGTAAGAATATGGGTTTATGGGAAAAAAAGTCATGATGACAAGCTTTTTGAAATTAAGTTGCAAACAGTACTGCCAGTATTTAACCTTTTGATGTAGTCTACATCAGTCTTGAATTGTTTTCAGTTTAAGGGCAAGATCCTGAAACACTTACTCATAAAAGTAACGTGACTGCAGGCAACATTACTGTGCCCCATAAGCTATATTGTCTGAAATATATAATATATCCTGCAAGGGTGCTACTGAGAATCTCAGTGAGCTTTTTTGGTTTTTTTGCTCACTGGTTATTTTCCAAGGCCTTGGGCTTTGATTGTCAATGTATGTTGCTTCCGGAAAGTAATCTGTATTACAGGCATCTACATTTTGACAAGGACTTTATTGTGTATGTTCCTATACAGTGTCTGTCTTTTTCAGTGACTGGCTATGCAGAGACTTGCTTTGCTTTCAACAGGGTGGCTTTATTTTCTGCAAAGTGATAAAATTGGAAAAAAACCCCACTTGTGTGCAAAATTCCTTTGGGCTATCATTTTTTTAAAAACCTAGGATTTCTGTGTACTTGCACTAATGTTTCCTTATGGATTGTACCAGAAGGGCCTTATCAATGACATTCAGAAGGTACAGCTTTTTTTTTTTTTCCTTTCTCCCCTTCCTCTCCCCCCCATCTGGCCATAACTGTGTCACATTCAAAAATAGAATTGCTGGCTTTCCAATGACAGCAAAGTTCCCACTGAGCACACTTAACTGCATACTCTTGGGTGATGTTGTTACTTTACAGATTTATGTAAACAGTGAATGTCAAGTATGGGAGGAACTGCCAACGATTGCATTATAGTAACTTGAGGGGATTTTTACTATCTCCTATTACCATGTTTTACTATCTACTATTTTCTCAGAAAAATAGTATTTCTATTCAAACTGAACATGAATCCTATTCTACTTGTGAGAAAACAATCTCAATGTTTATATGAACTAAGTTTACAATTGCTTACTTTTACTTCACATCCTGTAGGGCTGTGTTTGGCTTCCCTCGCACCTTCCTGCCCATCCTCTCCCCAAGTTTTCCAGGTAAATCTCAAATCTGACACATTTTTCCCAGGATCCTGTTGTTCCTGTGACAATCTCTGCATTCTTACAATATGCAGCCTAATAGAGTCCCAGGCCTGTTCCAAGTGTTAAGGAATCCTCAACACAGTGGTGGAACAACTGCCTTGGCAATGCCACATAAGGTCCTGAGAACTTCTTATCACACAAGAGATATCTGAGATTTTACCCAACCCTTGAATCTAGGTGACCTTTTATTACTCTTTTCACCAGGGCTTTATATGGTCTCCACTACACCTTCTTGCAGCACTCTGTTCATCAGTTTGAAGGGACAATATTTCCTGGGAATCCAGGTGTTTTGTAGTCACAGCAGGTAACCTGA
Source organism: Pitta sordida (assembly GCA_013390025.1). Classification (NCBI taxonomy): domain Eukaryota; kingdom Metazoa; phylum Chordata; class Aves; order Passeriformes; family Pittidae; genus Pitta; species Pitta sordida. Next base: position 105,458 of record WEKX01028465.1, on the reverse strand, counting down.
ATCTGAACTTCAAAATAAGCATCTTAAAGCTCAATTTTCATTACCTCTGGGGAGTTTTTATGCCAGTGCATCTGACAGATCCTAACACTTGTTCTTATCTTTACAACTTCAGGGAGCCCTGATCTTCTCTTCCCTACCAGTGTGCAAACAGAAAGCAGAAAAAAGAGTCCCTCCCCTTCTCAGATAAACTCTGACCCAGTTCAAGCTAAACTTGGGAAAGGCAGGTGCCACCAAAAGTTGAGTTTCAAGAAGAAGAGGACACAGAACAGCTTTGTGTGACAGTGCAATGTAAGTCAAAGCTTAGTCACATATTACCTCAGCACTGACGACATTCAGCCTTAGTTTTGTTCCTTCAGATATTTTACTGTTCAGATGTTTTCGTGTTATGGAGGTGATTTTTAATGGTGAAAGATAAGATAAAGTATCCGCTACTTATAGTGACCAAAAATACCCAGAACATAAACTTCTATCCTACCAGTACCTTCTGCCAGAGCATGGATATTGTAGACATTTTTCTTGACAGCCAGAAAAAAAAAATCTTTTTTTGATTTCTTTTCTTCTAATCACCATACAGAGGAGAATGAGCACATTTTGTGCTCTGGCTCCACATATACTGTGGGAATCCTGAAAGGTTACAGAGGGCAGAAAGGACCAAATATAATTTGGAAATAAGAGGTCTCAATGCTGATGTATTTCCCTACTCACTAAAGTGGGGAGAGCCCAAGGTTTAAGTTCATGACTTTGTCGTGCATTTGAATGTGAGACCCGCTAGCTTTGATGTCGTTGGCTGTGTGATTCAATTTGTGGTGTCTCTACATAATTTTTGAGCATGTCTGCAAGAAAAGAGGCTCAGGGGTGACCTTATCACTGTCTATAACTATCTAAAAGGAGGTTGTAGTCAGGTGGGGGTCGGTCTTTACTCCCTGGCCACTGGAGACAGAATGAGAGGTCATAGTCTTAAGCTTCAGCAGGGGAAGTTTAGACTTGATATTAGAAAAAGGCTTTTCACTGAAAGAGTGATCCGGATGTGGAATGGGTTGCCTACAGAGGTGGTTGAGTTGCCAACCCTGGAGGTGTTCAAGGGGAGGCTGGATGAGGTGCTGAATGATATGATCTAGATGTAGATGCTAGGTTTAGTTGGACTATAGGTTGGACTAGAGGATTTTTGAGGTTCTTTCCAGCCTTATCTATACTGTGAATACTGTGAAAAGAAATTTGGGAGTTTGTCGAACTGTGAGCAATAAGAGAATAAAAAATGTCAGTGCTGTGGTTGGAACAGGAGGACTAGATTTTGTGGACTCCTATTGCAATTATCTTAGATATCAAATACGTTTTATACAATGAAAAAGGTGAAAGCTGACAATTACAAAGTAAACAAGTATGGACTTTATTCTGCTTTGAAACATCTGGTATCACTTTTTATGTTCTTTAAGAAAAGTACTTGATTTTAGGAAACGTGTAAAAGAGAACGTACAGAGAATGGGTGGGGGGTTCTTTTTTCTTTTTTTCTAGCTACTACTCAATAAGTGACTTTAGCAATATTATGGAGTTATGAAATCATCAGCTGCAGCAGTCCATCCTGAGTGGAGCAGCACAGTCGAGTCTGGTGAACGAGTGTTTTGCCAGTGTATTTAATAACCAGTGCAGACATGGCAAGACTCATGTTTCTGGGTGAAATAAACCACACCAGCTCTTTCAAATATCGTGCTGACAACAAGGGCCCTTGCCAAACCTTTGATATGGAATTGTATCTTTTGCCACCTTTCCCTGAATTACATCAGGGAAGTTTTGCAACTTATATCTGACTTGTTTAATTCAAAATAGAAGTACAGATCTTTGTTTTTTCAGGTTTATTCTCTAATAAGTAGGTACTTGAGTAACAGAGAACTGTTACTGAGAGAACATGCTTTTATCTTGACACTTTTCATTGAAATCTTAGTAGTAGGCATAGAGGCAGAAACACTTTGGGGTTTTGCTCGTATTCTTGATATTAATTTTGCTGTGTGGGCAAATGAGTGCACTTCTCTTTGCCCTTCTTTCTCAATCTGTGAAATGGAGATAATGTTGCTCTGAGATTTGAGATGGCTGGCCAGTGCTATTGTGGGCTAAATCCCAGGGCAGTTTCAGAAACCTGAAGGAGTCATCATCACTATGCCTTAGTTGGAAACAGTCCTGGTTCGGTCTGGGTATGTATCAGCAGAAAAACTGACCTCAGGAGGGTGAGACTGAAACTGTGACTTTTGTACTAGTGATGATAATAGAAGGAAAGATCTGCTTTGTTAAAGACGTACTTTTGATGTAATCAAATATGTAAGTGTCTTGTGGTTGGTTCTGTGGTAGCTATAGATCTGAAAGGAAATTAGGAAATGTGGTTGTGAAAGAAAGAAGTGTGTTGATCAGCGCACTAGGAGAAAATTATCCTCGTTTTTATGAGAAACCAGGAAATGACTGGTTTAATGATTGGAAATAAGACATATTCTATTTCAAAGAGACTTCTTGAAAAGGTGGCTCAGTTGTACCAACTTCTTCTCAGTCACACTCCAGCTTGCTCTCTGGGCAGCCCTGTAAATTTATCCATGGTTTGTTTATAACCTCACCATGTCCCTTCTAAGGCTCAGAGGATATGGTGGAAAAATGGCCATCAGGCAGTACCTGCATTGTGGGACATTGTCTTTCTGCCAGAATGGAGGCTCTTAAGCTCCTGTACTACACTAGTTCTCTGTTTTGATGGGAACACAATGTCTCCAGGTTATATGCAGATTGGATTTTTTTTTCCAAAACCACCCTAGTAGCAAAAAGACATGAAACAAAACCTCTGCAGAGAAGATTTAAGATACTGTCTAATGTGACATGTTACCTGAAGAGTAAAATCTCAGAGAGCATTTTTGGAGTGACAGGAGGCTGATGTCCTCACAAGTCCTTGCTTCTAGCTCTCCATTCCCAATGCATGCCATGCACAGACTCTGTGCCAGAGCTTTTGCTGCATTGTTGCTGACCGGTATAGCTGGTTTGCTCTCATTTTGTCTCTGAACGGTGTCTGGGGTATGAAGGAGTCATCAGAGAAACAATGCATACAAAGAGTAAAATTATATTGGAAAATGGTCTCTTTTCAGTTTTAGGATTGGCAGGCTCACATTGACCCCAGTTGTTTGGCTGCTCAGCTCCCAGGAAGTTTCTTAACCTATCAAAAACTTGTGCTGACACAGAATGGGTCAGAACTTCCTCTTCTCTCTTACTGCGTCATGTGCTTAAGAGGCTGATGATCCATTGCGCCATGCAGTGGGAGCAAGTGGCTCTCTGGGCAGCAGCTACTGCAGATCTGTCTCCAGAAGTCCCAGAGATACTCCTGTGTTGCACCTCTGTGCTGTTCCGAAATGGGAAGTGAATTAGGAATCTCTTTCTCGGGTGTTTATTCTCCCTTCTCTGTGCTTCGATTGCTGCTTAGAGTAAGGGAAAAAAGAGTGATGGCAAGTCTGAGAGCTGCCTTTTCGAAGTCGAGGTGTGTAAAGCATGTCGATGCTGCGCTTGTGAGAGGAATCGGGTGTGGGAAGGGAAGATGGGGTATGTGCTGGGATAAGATGACTGCTGTTTCAGAGGGAGAACAATCACGAAAACTACTGCCAGGAGAGAGGAAGGGTATGCCTTGAAATAAATGCGAAGGAAGGGGGAATATTTGCTAATATTGGAGTAGGGAGACCTTGGCATATTTGTGGTCACTGGTCCATTATAGCACCTGGGAATAAGGGAGCAAAAAGCTTGCTGCAAACAGAGAGGCTGCTTGGAAAAATAAATTCAGATTCCTGTCGGGTCATTTGTGCTCACAGGCATGGTGGGGCTGGGGTAAAAGCTAGACTATTTCTCCACTGTTGTCTGACCCTACATATTTAAAACAAACAGTATTTAAGTCAGTAACCAACTTACACAGCCTAGATTTGTGCAAGGGTCAGGTCCTGTCCCATCTCCCAAATTCCTTATTTCTGCATTGGGTGTTATTTCTGATCCTGTTTCAGAACTGTGATCAATACTTTAAGAAACAGAGTCTGTGCAGCTATTTTACAGGTGTGTTTATAGTTTCTGACCTTACTGCAGGGCATGGGTGTCTTTTGTTTCTTACTCTGTCCTTCTCTCATGGTATTGAAAGCTTTCTCATTTCCTCCTCAACTCACATAAGTTAGCTCAGTTTATCAGAGTGCTTGAAGCCTAGGCAGAGCAGTTTGGTCTCAGGATTGCAGGAGTACCACTTAATCCAGTCAGACCTCAGATTTTCCCCACCCTGCACCTACAAGAGCTCTCTGAAGTGGAAGGAGTTCCTTCTTAAAGGCAGCTGCACTCTTAGGATAGCTTTGAACCTCTTGTTTCTTTGACAGATCCTTGAACAAACATGCCAATGCATGTACAAACCTGAACAACTACTGTTTTTCTTGGACTTTCACAGGGAGCATGGATGAATGAGTGGCTCAAGCAGTCACTGTATCAGACTGTTCTAGTGCAAAGTGCTTCCCAGCAGCATGGATGTAAAGCTGCAAAGCTATAAAAAAACACTGCAGAAAGAGGTGCTGAATTTCAGAACTCAGCTGCTCCATCCTTTCTGAAGAGTTGCCATCTCCATCAGCAAACTTTTCAGTGCTAAATTCCTCTTTCCAGGCAGAAGAAGGAAGGAATAGCTGACCTGCAAAAAAATTACCTTAAGAACTTTCCCTCTGCCTGACGTATTAACATATAAAATCCTTGAACTGAACCTAGAGAAGATTTTTACTCAGTAGGGAAGGCAGGTAGCAAGGGTTTAGTGTACTTTTACCACAATAATTGAATTAATGTGGAAAACCATCTGGTTTTAGTGGCAGTGACCAGTAAAGCAGAAACATGAGACAGCTGCCTTAGGTTATAGTGGGTTTGGATCATGGGCTGAGGGAGTTCCTAACACCATGTGCTCCTGTGTTAAAGGAGAAAGGAAGCAAGAGGTATGCACTTATCAGACAGCTCCAGTTAAAAAACAGAAAAGAGTTTCCAACCCATCATCTTTAAATTACTTTGTAAGCCTTGCAGAGAACCTCCCAACTCCACCGTCTGTAGACACCACACCTGTGCAGTGTGTGACGCTGTGCTCTCCTTTCCTGTTGCGCCCTGGCCAATTGTGTGTGATGGACTATGTCACAGGCCTTACAACATTGATCTCCATCTCCTTGTGGGAATTGTCTCTCAGTTTTTGTGGGTTTGCAGTGCTGACTCCCCCCAAGGGATAATGATAAATTGCTATGCCACTGTTGAAATGCCACAACTGGCTGTAAATCAGCCTTGCTTTTTATATTGTCCACCTCACCTAAACTCCAAGTGCCCTTCCTCCTGTGCACTGGAGACTCTTGCTTTTTTTTGTTTAAAGTGATAAAACCTTCAGAAGAAAAACCAGGCTTGTATTTTGACTTACCATGGAAAAGAGGTCCTAATAACTGCTACAGTAGTTAACTGCTAGAGATGGATTGCTTTTGCTTAAATGCAGTGATTCCCCGGATATTCGCGGCTCACATATCTACGTATTCAATTAACCGTGGTTGGATTTTCAGTGAGTTTTGAGACCTTGCATGTGCACAGAATGTCCTGGACCCCGGATTTCATGGCCAGGAGGCACCAAAAGGCACTTCCTCTGCTTTAATGAGGTGCTACAGTGTGAGCCACACTCCCAGGACTGCCTTCCAGACCTTATTAGTGGAGGGTGCGTGGCTACAGGCAGGGAGTAGTTGAAGATGATCCTTGTGGGTCCCTTCCAGCTCATAATTTTCTGTGATTCTGTGATTCTGTGAATATTCACGAGTTCAGTATCTTCACAGATTTCATAACTCACAGGACCTGCCCAGACGCAGCCCCCCAGTGAATTTCAGGGGATCACCCTATAGCACTTCTGGAACAGCCCTTCCAATCACTCCAAAGTATCTGTCTTCAGGTCCAGCCTAGCATTGTAGTATCCACTCCTGTCTCACTGAGGGTTTATTACTAATGCTTGTAAAGAGCTCTGGTGGCAGAAGACCAGATGTTTGAGACACGGGTATCAATATTGTACTCAGAATTCATTGATCAACTATCAGTGGATGCTTTGCGCTAGTTATTTCCTAAGGAAAATGGAAGTGCATTTCCTGGAAAATGGAAGCATAACTGGTAGGGGAGTAGAAAAGGAATAAGGAACCTTGCCAGCAAACCTCACGAGTCTAGGGGTTGCTGAGCCTTGCATTGTGTAATGGAAGTTGATGCTGGTTTTGGATGTGCAACTGAATGTGATGTTCCACAAACAGATGCAAGGAACGCGAGGTAGTAAAATAAAAATATTCAAATTAGCTACTATTACAACATTTCCATCAAAATAACACACAAATGCTTGGTCTTTCAACAGGTGATGACTGCAAGCAGCACAGAGGGCTTGTGTATGTATCAGGTTTCAGAAATTAAGTTGCTGTGTAAGTGAAACTGGGTAGGGGGCTGGGAAAGTGGGGAACGTTTGTTTCAACAAAGGTTCAGTGTGATTTTATATGTCTGTGGAGGCCTGAGGTGACTGATCTTTGCTCTGGTCACAGCTCATTACACAGAAGAGAGGATTGTTGGAAAGAAAAATTATCAATCTTAATATCTTCCAGAATGTAAAGGTTAATGGAGAAGTTTAATATGTCACCACATAAATGAAATTTACAAGCCTTTTAAGAAGAAAACCATGTGCTTTCTAGAAGGAATTGTGGAGGAGTCAAATGCACTGACACACAGTATTTGGCATTTGACTACTCCTGACCGCACTGCATAGTGTGGGATGCTGCTGAGGGTGGGCAAAGTTGGAAGAACACCTTGGAGCTGGAGCCACATCTGCTTTTCCCTTTCTGCAGGACAGTAGGAATATCACTAACCAGCTTCTCATCTTCTCATGGTCACAAACGATAATGAACAGCCTTCTACAGCTGTGCAGTGGCACTGGCTTGGAACTCGAAGTGTTGCTGCTGTTGTTCCCATACAGATGATTCACGCTGAGTTCTGTGCAGCCTTCTATGAAGAATCTTGGATTTTCTGTATTGGAGGAGAGTAAAGCTAAAGAAAGCATGGTCTGGGTCACAGGAGCTGTCTGAAGAGCTGCACTGGGCTGTTTTCTGCTGTGGCAAGGATAACCACAGAGGGCTGAGCCTCTCCAGCTCTTAGTGACTGCAGAGAGGGAACTGCATTTATTGTGCTTCTCAGGTAATGTTTGTTCTACACAAGCACAATGCCAAATAATCAGCTATTCAAAGCCATTTGGACTAATTTGTCTAAGCAGACTGTCAACTCTGGGCTAATCTTGTCAATTATTTAATCATCTTGCACCCCTGAGAGCACTAGTGAGGAGATGTCTCTGGAGCACATTTGGGTGGTTTTATACTCCGTTTATCCCTGTACTTCCATTATTTTGCTGCACCACGTGAAGATGTACACGAGCTGACTGCAGGGCCTGGGTAAACAGAATGGAAAAGCTCTGCAAGGCTTTGCTGCATTGGGGTTTTGCACACAAGGCACAGGGTGGAGGTTTTGCCATGAGAATGTTGATTTTCTCCTAGATGGCGGAAAGCTTCAGGGTTTTCTTTCCCTGTAACCATGCTTAACCCAGCAGCTGCTTATGAAGGTTTTAATTCCTGATTTATCTGTTCTGGCTCACAGCCATGGTCCTGAGAGCCAGACTGGGGCTGATTCCAAGTCCAGATGTGAGAGTAGCTCTCTGAGGGACACTGTTGTCCTTCTGGAGAGAAAGAAGTGGAGTATATGGATGGTTCTAAGTAACCCAGTGATGCTGCTTTCCAGAGTCCTTGCTGGCCTGCGCTTTTTATTCAGCCTGGAATTCAGATTACCCAGCAGTGCATGTGTCAGCTCAACCTTGTTAGTGTTTACATATCATGGACCCCAACAGGAACCTCAGATAAATGTTGTTTTAAATACTGCATCTTTCAACTTGGTCCACAATTCACTAATGTGATACACAGCCTGTGTAAGACTGTCCATTTCTAATCTTATAACATAATTCTTGATGCAGAGAATGAGTTAGTGTCCTGGTGAGGGAGATGTGGAATAACTGTACTGGGATAGTATTGTAGCAGAGAGAAATGTGGTCATGCTATGACAACAGCATGCAAATCATCAATGCACAGACTTTCACCTGAACAAGAAAGTCAAGAAGTAATGATCAAGACATTGAAACAAAATTTCATCAAGTAATGGGTTTACCCTGATTATTTCTTCTTCCTATCTGCAATACAAAGGTTTTGCTGCTGCTATTTTTTTATTTACCTGGAAAGTACTCTTGATATTATCAGGAGAAATAGTCTACTGTAATTTAAGATGGGCATACCAATGCCTGGTGCTTTAGCTGTGATTTTAATATACTGATAAGGTGTGTAGTTACTACATCCTGTTCTTATTTGCAAGACCATTCACTCAAGGTAAGATAGCAGCTGCATGCTTTTCACGTGAGCAGAGATATTTTGATTAAACACCTCTCTATAATATTTCTGAATTTCATTCACACTATGTACTTTAGGGTGCTGTACATACAAATGAGAATATTCTCCACTTTACTGGTCCCTTAAGAAACCTGGATATTGGTTGAACACTACTTTTTTCTTTCCACTCAACACAAGTATTCTTGTAGCTTGTGATATTTGTAGCAAATCTAATATGTATTATGCACCTGCAGCTTTCTGAATAAGTCCACTTCAAGTGCACACACACAAACTGAGTATGAATAAAGCAGATAAAGGAAACTGAAAGTCTATAAAAGAGCATCATGTTGTAACTTAATGACTCATGACCATCCTGAAACACAGTGTATGAGTTCTGGACTTATTTCTAATACTTGCCAACAGGAAAGAGAATTACTAATCATGACTAATCTACCCCAAGTACTTTTCTATGACATAAAGGACTGAAATAAAATCCTTCTTTTTTTGGCTTGTTTTGGAAAAGAATCAGTTTTTCTGTGTGGAAGGAAGTAGGACAGAAATGTGGCTCCTGGGGAAGAAAGGGGAATTTGTCAGTGGTGAAATTTCTCTGTTTCTTGCCACTAATCACATCTTCTCACTCTTGGTCCTTTCCCCACTCAGCACCAAAAAAACCCCAAAGTGTCCTAATACAAGGTTTCATAAAAAACCTCCCACTTTCCCTAACTGAGTAGCTCAAATATTTTCATGCCAAAAAGTTACTGAAAGAAGGAACAAGTGTACATTGAGCTGATCAAAGACATCTGAGGAGTAAAAAGAAACTTTTTTTTTATTAGGGATTTAGATCTGAATTTGGAGTTGCTAGTCCAAAGAGAAAACATTAAGCAAATTGGAGATGACCTTCCTTTACCAGACTTTACCATATGAAAAACTTGGAAATCTTCTCCTGGATTTCCGTGGAAGTAGGGCTGAGACACTCACACTAGTGTGTGAATTCCTCAGCACCAAGAGGTAACTTTTGTTAGACTGGGAGTAATTTGTAAAGAATTTTGATGCACAAAAATAATCACAGTCTTAACACTGGAATGTTATCTGAAAGATACAAGCCACCTCCCAAAAATTAAAAACAGTATTTTTGACCTCTGACTTTGAATTTGTTTCGTATTTTTATTTCTTAAGAATAACTACATAATTGCTTTTACAGTTGTGGTCTCAAATAACTAAAACTCAAAATGCTCCCTCCAGAAAAACGTATGCTTCCCAAGTTATGCTTCCCAGGATTTATATTATTTTTTTCCTAATCAGAGGTGCTACGCCACTGCAACTTGGTGAGGAGGCCCTTCCATGTTTTCATGTCCTACCCTGCTTGGTAGGAGGATGCTGGTGCTCTGCCAACACACCATGTGCTCTATCAGTGGAAAAGCTCAGTAAAGATCCTTTCTTGAGAAGTATTTTTGACACCACAAGAGTTTGGATACTTGAAGTTTTTAAGTTGTCAAAGACGTTTTGGTCAAACCCATTTGCTTTGGTATTGTAAAACTCTTTGGGAATCCTTCTAGGATGCCTAATGGAATTTTTTACGTGTTGAAGAACTTGCATTGTAAAGTCTTAAGTTACATGTACATTTCAAATCTGATCACACTGAGCGTAAATACAACTGTGCAAAATCAGTGCCATTCTTCTGTAGATAAAAACTCACTAAGCAGCAATAGATCTTCTAGGCAGTACACTGCACCTGCTGTGCATTATTAATATCATATTAATAATCTAGCTTCTGTTGAAGCTAGGGGAAAGATTTTCATCAATTCTAGAAGTTGAATGAGGTTATTAGCTGACCCCAGTATTCATGTGTACACATAATCATGCTGAAGGGCTTCTAAAAATTCGGTGCTGCTTTTTTAGTTACTATGGTGATAAGGAGGAGACCATTACTGTATATGGCCTGTTTAGACTGGTTCAAAAAAGGTTGAAGATGATCTCTGCATTCTTCCCATTCCCTCTGTATTTCTATTTCACAATTCTTATTGAATTAACCTGTCAGAAATGTCTCTGTGGTTCATCATCCTTCTCTGCAGTAGGTGATAACAAACAGGAAATGTCTGTTGACATGCTTTAGTTGGGTAGCTTTTCCTGGAGTTAAGAATGATACAGCTTTCACTGTGGTCTGAATGGCTGCACCAGGCTGATGGACAGTGATACACTTTGGTGGCACTCCAGGCAAGCTCAAACCACCTCCCCAAGAGTGAGAACTCCTTCTGCATGGGGCAAAGCCATGCCTTCCACCACTTTCTGGGAATATGATAAAGGTTCTTTCATTCCTATGAAAGCAAGATCTCTAACTCAGCACAGTTTTTGACTGTGACTGCTCCAGGGTTTATAGTGTAGGCTTTGAAGCGTTTTTTTCTGTGCTTTGTGGGGCAGATAACAGCTTAGAAAAAGTTGCATTTGACAAGCCTTTGAAGGCAAAAAGAGAATACTAAGTGTACTGAGGGCAAATGAATGGACTTGTCTTTTTACAAAGCTAAAAGCTACTTTTCTTCTTCATCACTTACCACTGATGATTCCAGATGAGCCTGTGCTTACTAAAAGGGGCATGCTACAGGATGCACCTGGTGTAACAATGCTTCTTCCAAAGTAGGTACAGAACATGGGGATCAGGAGGCCATGAGCCAGCTACAGGCAGAGCAGAGCTGTGCCATTGCAGAGGGAAAAACAACTGCCATGAGGGGGGTGGGGGGGAATATTACTCCACTTTCTGGAAAGGTTACTAGCTCTTGGATGATTTTTTTGTTAACACCTGATTTTTAATTTCTAATTTGTTACCAACTAATCTCTAAATTGTTATCTAAAGGTTACCTCTGCTTTATATTGGCTGTTAAGGGGTGTTAGCCAAAGAGAGTAGAAGGAAGTTTTCTCTGGGAAAGAACCTATGCAAGGTGCCATTTGCAATTTTTTTTCTTTTACATCCAGACTTGAAAGGTAGGTGTAGAATGCTGAACTTTTTGCAACATTTAAGACTTCCTAAGGTGTTCTGAAGTTTGGGGTTTAACTCTAAAATGCTATGAGTTTAGTGAGAAAAGCAGCAATTGTATTTAACCTTGCAGGTATGCAATTAACTTAAGAATAAAAACAAGTAAGTAAAAGCTTCCGTCTCTGGACTCATCAGATAATTTTCAGTTTATCATTAACTCAGACAAGCCAAACTGATATCTTTTGCATTCTTTAATGATTTGTGCCAAATCATACATTTCAACCTTCAATAATTTCAGCTGGAAGTGTATTTTATCCTTAAATTGGGTTTAGTTTTGTTTTAATGTGCTCAGCACTCCCTACTAATACCCTGGGTCCTCATTCTCCAGGAAAAACCCCCTCTGCCCTAACCGTGTGTTTTGTTAAAGTTCTGTCAGCAAACGCTGATGTAATGGAAACTTCGTGAGTAACTATAGCAGTACCTGCTGTCACACAGGTGGAGTGGGAATGCCAAGGCAGTTTTCATCCCCCTGCAGTTTGAAGACACAGGCTTCTCTCTGACCTTGAGGCGAGCCTTGCCACCTGTTGCCCTTTTTACACAAAAGTAGTCTGTGCCAGCCAGCAAAAGTGTGTGCTGACCTCTCTGGGGAGAAGCAAGCAGAGCACAGGAGGGCAGTGAAGCAGCCTGGCAGAGCAGTCTGGTTTGGAGCACATGAAATGCTTGTGACCAGCACGAGAGCCCCAGGCTTCACACACTGCCAGCGCTGCTCCTGTCTGTTGGCACTGCCAGAGCCTGCACTGTGTACTGCTGTTACCATAGCAGGATACAGCAGGCAGTGCTGGCTCTCTTACAGGGAGCCCAGATTGAAATTGCACTTCCAAACTGATTGTTTGTTTTTTCTTTAAGTGTCTTTGTAATATTAATTAACTACAAAATGAAGAACCTGTAAAATATTTATATAATTTGAAGTAAAATAAATACTTTTAGTTTAGTTAATCAAACTTAATTTGGTTTCATCAACTCAGTTTTATTGAACATTAAACTTTAAGTGTGAACTTAAAATCTTTGCTCTTTTCACCCATGATATTGATCTATTTATTAATCTTTTTCTCTCTACAACTCTCCAGTTAGAATATAGATATATGTGCTGTCTTTGCCTTGTGGGGAAAAAAAAGTAATTATCTAAATAACAACCCAAGTGCTGGGGGTGTTTAGCCTATGCAACAAAAGTCAGGATGGTCACTTTAAGGGTTTCAAAGGTGCTATGTGGGCTTTTTTGACCATGTCTTAGCCACTGAGAAGCAGTGATTGTACTGGGTTGTTTGGTGGCACCTGGAAATCACTGGGCCGTTCTAGAGGCTCCAATTCTGTTTCCTTAACTGATGTCTCGAAATTTAAGAGTGAAGGGCCACCAGCCTTATAGATGTTTACAAGAAAAAGACCTCAGGTATCATAAAGCCAATGAAAAAATTAGTATGATAAGAGTGCTGGTCAGGATTTTGAGGTGCTCATGTGTTGCTTGAGGCAGAGGGCGGCCAGCATTGGTCTGCCTGGTTGTCTATCAGACTGCACAGCACCTGCACCCAGCAGAAACATGCCTGTGTGTTCTGTAACATGCTGTGAGTGCCACTGTCTTTCATTTTAGGGTCTGCATTCCAAATTTATGGTAGTTATTAAGAGACTCAGATCTCTTAATTTGAGTGATCTCTTACTCTGGTAAGAGTGATTAAAAGGTCAGAAATACATGAGGCATAGTCGTATAAAATTTACATTATCACACAGAGGTTAAACAACCTTGCAGTAGGATCTGTCACTTTCATAGGAGAAAATACAAGGAAGGAACTTAATGCAGTTATTTTTGAGACATAAGGAATTGGTTATTTTCTGTCTACTAAATGTTTGACAGTGCTAGATATTTCTAGACAGAGATTTTGGAAAACCAGTTTTCTAAAGTACCAGGTGTCCATGAACGTCTATGAAAGCTAAGCACTTCAAATAATAATTTTTAATACCATTAGGTGATTTGTTACATGAAATATTACTCAAATATTCCTCCATCTCTATATAAGAAATAAGAATTTCGCTACCAGGATGTATAGTAAAGGGTATGTATTTCCAAAGATAAATGCCTTCTCATCACTTTAAATAATGTTGAATGTAGTTGGCTCTAGGGGGTTTACATCTTAAAATACGTACGAGAAAACAAAAGAGAGAATAAACTTAGACTATTAAAATATCCCTAGGCATGGTCATTAACTCTTCCTACTAGACAAGATGTTGCAAGTGATCTCTTGACTGAGGCTCTCCTGTCAGCAACTTCTTGTGTCCCTCTCACAGGAGCTTGAACACTGGTTGGGAGAGGACACCTTGCAAGGATAAATATGCTACTGTGTGGGGTAGAGGCTCCTGCATCTCATACCAGGGATCCCTCTGCTCCAGCTGGGCTGTGGCGTTGCATGAGGCAATGGATGGCAGGCCATGGCTGGAACCAGGTAAGATCAGGGATATGTTAAAGTGAGGTCTCCACAATAGGTAGTTGGAGCGATAGGTGCCCTAAGTGGGCTGGGCTGGTAAAGCAGAATCACAGAATCACACAGAATCACAGAATATTATGAGTTGGAAGGGACCCACAAGGATCATCTAGTCCAACTCACCACCTAACACCCGTACAGAGACCGAGAGCACATCCCAGAGCATAACACCAACCTAGATCCCTCACAGTCTAGCAGGCCACTCCGAGCCGGAAGGGGCCCAGTGTCATCCAGCCCTACACCCCCCAGCTAGACCATGTCACTAAGCTCCTCGTCCAGTCTTCTCTTAAACACCTCCAGGGAAGGCCACTCCACCACCTCCCTGGGCAGCCCAAGAAGTAACAGCTTGAGAGCTCCTGCTGTTCAGGAACAGGACAGGGAAACTTTGTTTCCAAGAACTACTTTGTGTCCCAACTCTAAATCTTTCTTAGGTGGAGTACAAGCTAGCCAGCACTTACCAGCAGGGAAATGGTACCAATACTTTGTAGCTATTTTGTGCAGACAGCTGGATATATGCTCAACAGGTCATCAATTAACGGTAGTTCCTTCTAATGTAGACATGGCCAAACAATGCTTATTTTCCTCTTTTAATCAATGTTTTGCTAAGAAGAGGCATATTTAACCTGCTTTCCATGTCTGTTTCCCACAAATGCAAGTTTGTAGAGGCAGGTTTGTTATTCACAAGCCAGAACTATTTGTTTTCCTGCGCAACAACTCTGTGAATCACTCCATCACAGTGGAGGACAGAGGGTGGAATTGCTTCCACCCATTTCCAAGGAGAATGCAGATGATTTATAATGAAGGGCCCTGACAAGTTGTTCAGTTAATCCCTGGATTGGCTTTTATCCCAAATGAAAATGTAGTTTGCTGACATACCTTACCGTGAAATACTCTTAATGATCTGTACATTGGCCATGCTAATCTTATCCATGTCCTTCAAGCCTTTTAATAAAAGTATTCCCAGGACTCATCTTCACCATGACATTAACTTGTGAGTTTGCTCTAGCTCTCCCCCTGTTTAAACACAGCTTCATACCAAAGCAGGAAGGAGTTGCAACCTCAGATTTGTAGACAAGAAGGAATATTAACTAAACCTTGAGCTACTTCAGCTGCCAGTCTGAGCTCCCTGCACTTAGTCCCTGTTTCCCACAGAAGCCAAGCACTGGAACAAGGCGGGCCACACATAGGACTTTTAAGTTTTGTCCAGAAGCCCGTTCTTCAGCGCCTTTTTGTGCTTACATGGGTGGCTCCTGTGGATTTCTCCCTTTGTTTGAGCCAGACAGCTGATAACTTCCAACATCTGCTTGCCCATGTTTTCGGTCTGGCATCTTTCAGCTGGACTTGTTTGGCATTTGATGGTCTCGGACAGATGAACTGTGGGGCCAACCTTTCAAAAGCAGAGCCTTGTTTACACACGTGGTTTAAGTGTTGTGACATAAGTGTTACATGAAAATGCAAATAGCTGAACTAATGTACATATTCAATCTTCAACGTGTTTTGTAAGAAATCGGGTTCGTAGAAGCTTTTCTGAATGCTAGGCACCAATTTAAAATCAGAGCATCAAAATCACAATCATACAAGCTCTTTGGCTTTGGAAAAGAGCTTGGTGCTCATTAATTCTTTCTGCTTTCCCTTTCTGACCCCCTGCAGGCACTAGCATTTTGTTGGAGGAGTCCAAATACGTAAGTCCTTGCAGTGGTGGAGCATACTTTTCAGCTGGCAGTTTTGGGGAAATGAGCACACTCAACTTGAGATATCCCTGAAAAGGAGGTGTTCTCTGCCATGGCATCTGGCCTGCTCCTGGGACTGGACTTGTTCTTGTGCATCAGTTCTTGTTAGAAATAGTTGTATGGAGGTGTGGCTATGTGAAGAATGTGAGAACATGCCGTGCATTTAGAGGTCAATGCTGGCAAGGGACATTCAATATGTTACAGGCGGGCAATACCTGGGGTTCTGCTGTTCAGTTTTGTGTTAAACATATGCCGGTGAACTGTAAATTCCACCAAATTAAACAAATTACTTATTTAGGGAGCCAGAAAAGGTTGTGATCAGGATATGCTTCAGCAGAAGAGATGGTATTTTAATTTTTGACACAGAGACTTTGTTTCTTACTTGGAATTGGAACATAATAAATATTTAACTTCTGAGTTTTCTTGCTCTGATTATCTCTGTGTAATATTTTATTTGACATTCAGTTAAGCAGATGGGACATTATTGTTGGTCCATATATTTCAGTAACATAGCTTTATACATTGCAGCTTTTTTTGTTAAACAGATTTTAGAAGTAAAAAACATACATTTTATCTTTTTGGTGTAATGCTTCTGACCTTCAAAAAGATAGATATACAGTGATTGGGGAAACTATTTTACAAGAGAAAAAGCAAACAAGTTAGTTCATTCATATTGCTCTGTCAGAAACAACCAGAATATTTTTCTTATGTTTGTGGTTTCACTTAAATAACTCTCAAATTCAAAAAGCTTTATGCTGATTATTTTGATTGAGCAAGTAGTAAACTTGCTAGTAAACTTGCACACATGTACAGCTTGGAGAAGAGAGGAGGTGGGAAAGCAGCCTATGAACCAAAGTTCAGAAAAAGAAGGACTAGTGGTAAATAAGCTGTCACAATTGAATCTGTTGATGTTTTAGGCTGACTTTTCCAGTTCTGTGTCATTACATAGGTACCTTGTTATTTGAGGAAATAACATTTTCATTAGCCTGACATAAGAACACTGGATCAGTTATGGCCAGGTTGTCTTGTTTTTACTGGACAGAATACTACTTCCATAGGACTCCTCTATCTCCTTCATGTCTTCTGGGGTTCAAACTGTCATTTTGATGCTGTGAGGAGGGCAGTTCCTGTGTGCTAAGTGTGAACCAAATGGAGACTTTGTCAGTTCATACAGAAGTTCATCAGAAGATCCCAAACCATAAGCTACACGTTTATATTTATTTATCCTATCGAGGGTAGGCAGGAGGAGAAGGAGAAATATTTCATAAACAAAGACAGTAACAGAAAGTGGAAAGACTAGTGAGTGTAGCTGAAAAATCCTTCCTCTATTTAAAAAACCACCAACAATCCACAAAATCCTCAAAACACAACGAAGTCCTTACATGCTTAAAAGCATGTAACTACTGTTCAGGTTGGCTTTCCAGTTTTGTTTCTATTTTTTTCTGAAAAAGTCTCTCTAGATGTATTTGTATATATATGTGTGTGTGTATATATACACACACATATATGTAACATCTCTTTTCTGGTGTTCCATAGAAGTTTCACAATTTTCCCCCCCATGCTTTTACACAGAAGGTTTTGTAAACATTTTATTTTCCTGATTAGGTATTTCAGCGTTCAGAGGACCTGTATTTCATGAAAGTCAATACACTCATTAATTCCTTACTTCTGTCTTTCTAACTTGAAGAGCTATTTCAGGTAACATGTGGAGAGTGACTGAAACATGGTTTAAGCCAGCTCTGCACAGACCTTTATCCAGAGCCCTGCAAGTACAGCTCATTCGTGACCTCTGTATCTTCAAGTTTGCGTTCATCCATGTGTAAGGAAGGCAGATGACTGTAGTCTGCACGAATCCCCCTACATATCTTTCTCCTCTCTGACCTAGGACAGAGTTTCTTACTTCTGGGTGTCTTTCATTTGGGGGATATTTGCTGCAGTGTCCAATGTGATGTGTTGTTTCTTGGATGAAAACGCACTTGTATAATGACATAGACCTGGGGAAAAAAAGGCAAAGAGGTATCCAGATTCATTATGTAGATCATGTCACTAAGTACATCATCCCATCTTTTCTTAAACACCCCCAGGGATGGTGACTCCACCACCTCCCTGGGCAGACCATTGCACTGAGAAAACACTCTTTCTGTGAAAAAGTTTTTCCTGATATCTAGTCTAAACCTCCCGTGGCGCGGCCTAAGTCTGTGTCCTCTTGTTTTGTCACTGGAGGCCTTAGAGAAGAGACCTACCCCCACCTGACTACAACCTCCCTTCAGGAATTTGCAAAGAGCAATAATGTCTATGTGCACTTGTGCACTACGCGTACTTGCAGCCCAGAAAGCCAACTGCATCTTGGGCTGCATCAAAAGAATTGTGGCCAGCAGGTCAAGGGAGGTGGTACACGTCGTAGCCTTGTCTTTAGTCACACAGAATCACAGAATATTATGAGTTGGAAGGGATCCACAAGGATCATCTAGTCCAACTCACCATCTAACACCTGTACAGAGACCGAAAGCACATCCCAGAGCGGTAACACAAACTGAGTTCCCTCACAGGCGCACAGGCCACTCCAAGCCGGAAGGCGCCCAGGATCATCCAGCCCTACACCCCCCAGCTAGACCATGTCACTAAGCTCCTCATCGAGTCTTCTCTTAAACACCTCCAGGGACGGTGACTCCACCACCTCCCTGGGCAGTCCATTCTAATGTGCAATCACTCTCTCTGTGAAAAACCTCTTCCTAACATTAAGTTTAGTCCTGGTGCTGGCTCCTGCTGTTCCCCACTGGGTCTCTGTATGGACCCCAGACCTGACTTGCCATCTCAAAGTGCCCAAGGCTGTTGGTCAAACCATTAGGTATCACCTGCTGGGGGACAGCACAGCTCCTGGGGAAGACCATTGCTTTTGTTGGAGTTGTCCTCTGCTCCTTGCTGGCCTTAATCTGTGGAGGGAAGCCCACTCTCCCTTCCTGCTCTCTCGCATTTCCTCTCAGGACTGACATTCCCTTTCTCAGGTGCATGAAAGTCACAAATGCAAAATGAACATTATGTATTCCATTTCCCAGTAGGAAGACAATTGACAAGACATAAGTACGTAACTATTCCTGCTCCATGGACCTGTGTAGTAGCTCCTGTTTTTTAATTGCTGTATATGCTACACATTTTGAAGTACTTATTGACATAACATTTCTTTGCTTCTCTTCTCTTGAGATTGAATACAAGTGCTAGCAGGTGCAGATACAGAGTGGTAGAAGGCTAGACAGTCTGTTTTGTATAAAAATGATACACTTGTGTTGGTTCTGAAATGATACACTTAGAATTACCTGATTCAGCAAAGTGATGTACATCTCCTGTAAATAAAAACAAAAAGAACACAACTAAGAGAGCTTTTTCCTGTC
This sequence comes from Pitta sordida, assembly GCA_013390025.1. Taxonomy (NCBI): domain Eukaryota; kingdom Metazoa; phylum Chordata; class Aves; order Passeriformes; family Pittidae; genus Pitta; species Pitta sordida. Next base: position 86,402 of record WEKX01028465.1, on the reverse strand, counting down.
AGCTGCTTATTTTGTCAATGACAACAAATACACGTATGTAAGAACAGTACTTTGATATCAACTTAATTGGGGAAAGCAAATACCTCTACTGAAAATCCTGTAATATCCATACACTGCTGAAATGGAAGTCTTCTGTTTCAGAAGATTTATGGAACAATTGCCTTGTTAACATCATCATCATGGAGAGAAGAGAGGTCCAAGAAAGCTGACTGACTTTTTTTAAGGATCACCTTCTCCAAGCTCAGGAGCAGTCCAACCCTACATGCAATCAAGCAGACATGATCCTTCCCCTCTGCTCAGCACTGGGGGGGCCACACCTGGATCACTGTGTCCACTCTGGGCTTCTCCATATGAAAGAGACATGGACATACTGGAGAGAGCCCAGTGACGAGCCAGGAAGACGGTAAAGGGACTGGAGCTTTTGTCATATGAGGTGAGGCTGAGCAAAATGGGATTATTCAGCCTCAAGAAGGAAAAATTTGGGGCTAGGTGGAATCTTTTTGATGTGTATAAACACCTATTTTGGGGACAAAGAGAGAGGCAGACCCTTCTCAACGATGTCCAAGGAAAGGACAAGAGGCTCTGGGCACAGGGTGGAATGCAGGGAATTCCCTTTAAACAAGAAAGCCAGAATCTCCTTTCGAATGTCTTTATTAACTTTTTTAGTTTATCTGACATATTTAATGAGCGGACCTCCCTAGTTAAATGGGTTTAGAGCCTGTATGCCCTGTATACCAATAAAAAGAATATAGTAATTAAGAATATCTATGTAGTTGCTAGAGGATTCTAGACCCTGCTGATTCACAACAATGCCAGGTTCCTCAATAGCCCTGTGTAAGACAGTCCAATATTGTCACTGTAGATTNTTTTTCCTGTCAGCTGCTTATTTTGTCAATGACAACAAATACACGTATGTAAGAACAGTACTTTGATATCAACTTAATTGGGGAAAGCAAATACCTCTACTGAAAATCCTGTAATATCCATACACTGCTGAAATGGAAGTCTTCTGTTTCAGAAGATTTATGGAATAATTGCCTTGTTAACATCATCATCATGGAGAGAAGAGAGGTCCAAGAAAGCTGATTGATTTTTTTTAAGGATCACCTTCTCCAAGCTCAGGAGCAGTCCAACCTTACATGCAGTCAAGCAGACATGATCCTTCCCCTCTGCTCAGCACTGGGGGGGGGCACACCTGGAGCACTGTGTCCACTCTGGGCTCCTCCATATGAAAGAGACATGGACATACTGGAGAGAGCCCAGTGACGAGCCAGGAAGACGGTAAAGGGACTGGAGCTTTTGTCATATGAGGTGAGGCTGAGCAAAATGGGATTATTCAGCCTCAAGAAGGAAAAATTTGGGGCTAGGTGGAATCTTTTTGATGTGTATAAACACCTATTTTGGGGACAAAGAGAGAGGCAGACCCTTCTCAACGATGTCCAAGGAAAGGACAAGAGGCTCTGGGCACAGGTTGGAATGCAGGGAATTCCCTTTAAACAAGAAAGCCAGAATCTCCTTTTGAATGTCTTTATTAACTTTTTTAGTTTATCTGACATATTTAATGAGCGGACCTCCCTAGTTAAATGGGTTTAGAGCCTGTATGCCCTGTATACCAATAAAAAGAATATAGTAATTAAGAATATCTATGTAGTTGCTAGAGGATTCTAGACCCTGCTGATTCACAACAATGCCAGGTTCCTCAATAGCCCTGTGTAAGACAGTCCAATATTGTCACTGTAGATTTTGTTTATGCACAGCCCCTACTTCCACATTGTTTATGTATGCTTCTCTACATAGTTTGGTTGAGATTGGGTCTCTGTCTTTTCTGATCAGCTGGAAAAAAGCCAGGTTCAGAGAGTAATGTAGTCCCAGGATGTATTATGCGGTGAGTGTCACGGAGCATCAGAGAGATAATACCTGGCATTACCTTATATAAATATTGTATAGCTGGGACTTCTGCAATTTCATGTTGCTGACAGAAGTCATGAAAAGGTATGTATGAGAGAGAGATCTTTTCAGAAACTCTCTTTCCAGTGAAGGACAAGAGAAAATCAGTTCACAGAAGTTTCTTGGAGAAAACACTAAAACATGGTTTATAGCCTCTAGAAACCCAGATGTGGAGAAAGATGTCTTAATGAAGGATCAGTTAGCATAGCAGATAAAATAACAATAAGTCTTGGTGTTTGGCAGATTGGAAAAATCTGCATTCAGGACAAAATATGAAATCACCAGTGTCTGAAATGGCGTATGTGTTTCTATATCACTTATTTAATTCATCCAAAGTCCTGGACAAAATATAAAAATCGCTTGGCAGAGTCCAGCTGTGTCTACATGACAACGCAGCGTGGTGCAATAGGAGCAAAGCAGCAGAGCTCACCTGTAGCAGAGCAGCTGATGCCCATACTACCTGTGCTCTGGGCCTTTATCAACCAGCTTTAGCGTGGTGCTGCAGTCAGTCAGATGAACTCCGGGATCCTGTGCTTTATTTTGCATTTCTAAGACACTCGACAGTGTGAAACCAAGTACCGTTAAGTGGGGACTGTCAGCACCTTCACAAATGCCCTCCTCCTTTGTGCTAAAAAGTGAAAATAGGCTCTGCTCTGGAGGAGATCCTTTGCCTGGTACACTCCAGTATAAACTGAAGCATCAGGAAACAGTACTAGTTGCTTTTATGTAAAATAAAAGTACCCCTAGTCATTTATAAAATATTATATATACGTGGAAGTGTACAGCCTTAATCCCCCCAGCGACACACTTAAAATAACCCAAATAATTCTCATGAAACACAGGAAGACCATGGGAATGCAGAATGTGTAACACAGTGGGACTTTGACATGTGGGTTAATGATTTACAAGTTTAATGGACTGATGCAGCACATCGCCAAACCAAAACCAGTTGAGGCAACTTAACTGCCATCTGGAGAGACCAAGACAGACTTGAGAGGTGGGCCTGTGTGAACCTCATGAAGTTCAACAAGGCCAAGTGCAAGGTCCTACATTGGGGTGGGGGCAATCCCAAGCAGGAATACAGGCTGGGGAGGGAATGGATTGAGGGTGTCCACAGGGAGAAGGACTTGTGGATGGTGGTGGATGAGAGGCTGGACAGGAGTTGGCAGTAGTGCGCTTGCAGCTCAGAAAGCCAGTTGTGTCCTGGGCTGCATCAAAAGAATCATGGCTAGCAGGTGGAAAGAGGTAATTCTGCCCTTCTACTCCACTCTGGTGAAACCCCACCTGGAGTGGTGCACCCAGCTCTGGGGTCCCCAGCATAAAGACATGGACTTCCTCAATCAGGTCCAGTGGAAGGCCATGAAGAAATCATGAGGCTGGAGCACCTCTCCTATGAAGACAAGCAGAGAGAGTTGGGAGTGCTTAGACTAGAGAAAGCTCTGGGGAGACCCTACAGCAGTATTCCAGTCCTTGAAGGGGGTCTGCAGGACAGCTGGAGAGGGACTTTTCACAGGGGTGTATAGTCATAGAGGACAGAGAGGAATGCCTTTAAACTGAAAGACAGTAGGTTCAGCTTAGAGATGAGAAAGAAATTCTTTAGTGTGAGGGTGGTGAGACAGTGGAGCAGGTTGCCTAAAGAAGCTGTGGATTTCGTGTCCCTGCCAGCGTTCATGGCCAAGTTGGATGGGTCTCTGAACAACCTGGTGAAGTTGAAGGTGCCCCTGCCAGTGTCAGCGGGATTGTAACTAGATGGTCTTCAAGGTCCTTTCCAATCCAGCCATTCTAGGATTCTGTGGTAAGTATGTACCAGGAATTGCTGACACAGCCCCAGCTGCCTCAAGATGCCCCTCAGATCTACAATCCCTCGCAAACAAAGTTTAGCAGAGGTAGGCAGATGACTCCCAAAAATGCAACAAGGTCCCTGTCCCCTTCCAGTGCTTTCATACTGAAATATATGCCCTTTTAGCATATTTACAAAGACGCAGGTGTCCATTTGGAAGCCGTAAGAAAACCGTCCCTTCGCAAGTTCTCACCTCAGACCTGTACGGCGTTAAGTGAGGCATCCTTCAGTGCCAATGCTCCCCTTAGCCCCCTGTGCTACCCCGTCACGCCTTTTGTGCCCGCTCAGCACAACATTCCCATCGCCCCCCCCGAGGGTTTGTGGGCGTTGCTGTGGGCAGGGAAGGGCAATGGGAAGGGGCAGCGGCCGGGACAGGGGCGGAAGCAGGGACAGGGGCAGGGGCAGGAGCAGGGGCAGGGACAGGGACAGGGGCAGGGACAGGGGCAGGGACAGGGGCAGGGGCACGGACAGGAGCAGGGGCACGGACAGGAGCAGGGACAGGAGCAGGGGCCGGCAGGGAGGTGCGGGGCGGGCAGGGCCCCAGTGCCCGCCGGGGGGCGCGGCGGGCAGAGGAGGAGGCGGTGGAGGAGGAGGCGGAGGCGGGCTCGGCACACGCACACGGCGCTCCCGCCCTGGTGGTTTTAAATAGGGCGGCTCCGGAGGATCAGCGCACAGTCGTGGT